>CAUYPK010032946.1:0-13123 GCA_963574355.1 Loris lydekkerianus
TTTTAATTATGCTTATATTGTGGTAAAATTTACAAGGGTTTATTTACTGAATCTGTCAACTTGTCCCACTGCTTGTCTCAACCAGGACTCCTACTCCCCCATGACTTACTTTCCTGAGAAGGGAGAGTATTTTTTTCTTCAGTATTAGTTTTCTTCAATTTTGACTTGTCAAACTTCTCCACTTCCGACAAGTCTGGCTTATCACTCATCTTGACTTAGAGAAAGACTGGAAAACAAATTTTAATCGGCAGAACTATTATCATAAAAGGGGTCACAACTAGAAATTCTCACATTTAATACCAATATTTATTTTACCTGATAATTTTCCAAAAGAAAACAGCAACAAATGTTAAAGTTATGGATTTTTTATAGAATACCTTAATTCCCTATCATTACCCCAGATCTGATAGGCAATACTGTAAATGTCAGTGGATCTAAATGCACTAAGAAACCAAGATACTCTAGAAACCCAGAACTAATATGTTTCACTCTTAAAATCACAGCAAAGGTAAAAATGGAGGTGATAGAAGCATAAGACCAGATAGGGATACAATAAAAAAATAAAAACTGGGTTTAACCGGTTAATGATTTTATAACAGGAGATAGCAATATTTGAACATCTTCACTCCCTAGTCAATTACGTTTTTCGCAACTTTTGAGGGGATGTAGTCCAGCACACAATAAAGAGTGACACAAGTTAGAATTTCAGAGGCTCAAAGACAGTACATTAAGGCGCTATAATAAGAGGAAGGGGGGTTAATCTCATCATAACTAATTATTTGTCTCATAATAGCTCCTGAGGTGCTGGTTGATAAACGCTGTAAGGAACACAAATCCCAACGAGACCCAGTATTTTAGCAGAATGGGATAAACCAAAAAGAGTTAAGTCTTATTTCACCATGTTTTCGCTGTAAAGGGAGAAGCAATATAAGGCTCATGGCTGTGATGAAATGCCTGGCGCCCTGTGAACATTCAGAGTTTGTCCAGAAGAAACAATAGGAGATCCTAGAAGCCGGAGGCAGAGGCAGAGGCAGAAGCAGAGTTCACACGCGCATTCCTGGCCCCACCCTGGTGGAGTAAAACACGTGTGGTGCTCGGAGTACAATGCAGAGGCCCCCAAGCAACCAGAAATCCCAATAAAGTGCCTTCATTCAGTCGACGTCACCCTAAGTCCCCCCCACACTTTGCAAAGGGATCAGACGCCAATTTCGAAGGTGGAAAACTGGGACTAAAATAATAGTAGGGCTGGGCACACAGACCACTTCATCAGGACCAGTTGATATACCTTTTAAAATAACTCTTTTAAGAAATATTTATTATCATTATTATTATTATTTTTTGAGACAGTCTCACTTTGTCGCCCTCGGTAGAATGCCGTGGCGTTCTACCTCAAACGCTTGGGCTCAAGCGATCCCCTTGCCTCAGCTTCCCAATTAGCTGGGACTACCCGCGCCCGCCACAACGCCTGGCTATTTTTAGAGACGAGGTCTAGCTCTGGTTCAGGCTGCTCTTGAACGAACCTGTGAGCTCAGGCGATCCAGCCGCCTCAGCCTCCCAGAGTGCTAGGATTACAGGCGTGAGCCACCGTGCCCTGATCAAAATAACTCTTATTGTTGCTAGGCGACAAGCCTAACGGCCACGGAGGAGCCCACTTCGGGCGGCCCCCAACTCCTTCTAGTCCTCTTAGCTTCCGACCGGCAGCTACCACGTACAGGCCGCTTTGGGGAACCGCCCCCTCGGGCCTTCCTTCCGGGAAGGACCCCGGGACGGCTCCGCATGGCTGGCAGAAGGCGGTGTCCGGGGAAGACAAAGGCGCGGTCACGCCAGAAGCTACAGCCCAGCCCCTCCGGCTCCCGAAGGCGCGATATCCCCCACCTTACAGCCCCCTCATACTCCAGTTCCCGCCCCTAACTCCCGTAGCGTGGCACAACCTCACCTTAACGCTTGAAGACTCGCAAAATATCGACCACCTCGATGAGCCCTCCACCTGCTCTGGACCGGTTAGTGTTCCATGGCAGAGCCTTTTGGTTATAAACCCCGCAGCAGGCCCCGCCCTTGACCCCGCCCAGCCTCTCTGATTGGCCCAAGGGGCCTGGGCTCGCTTCCCCTCCTCAGACCCCGCCCAGCCTCTCTGATTGCTCCGGGGAGCTCGAGCTCACTTCCCCGCCCCTCTTTCCATTTTACCCTTGCAGGCCTGCATCCGCTGGCCGGGCTCTACTTAGGCCTCACCCCTGCAACAGGGGCTTGATGACCTCAGAGCACACCCGACTTCCCCAGACCCCACACCCCAAACCTCTCCCACTCCTTTATTCCTGAGAGTCTATATTCCCTTCATCCCAAGCACACTCAATTACTCATAAAAGGTGCCTCTACAAGTGGGTAGGGTGCTGGTCCCATATACCGGGGGTAGCAGGTTCAAGCCCAGCCCCGGCCAAAACTGTAAAATAAAATAAAATAAATAAAAGGTGTCCCTACAATAAATAGGTCTTCCCCCCCCCCCAGTTATCTTTGAAGGTCTGGAACTTTGAGATCCTAGATAAATGAGCCTGCCTATTCAGGCTTCTTTGGCGTTCTATGGCCACTGCCGAGTAAGTAAGCTGTGATGATCAAATGGTGGTTCGGAAGGGGGGCGGGTCCAGTGTCGTCTGTTCTAATCCTTAGCCAGGTCAAGGAGAAGGGGTGCTCATGGTTAGTGAGTACCGGTGATTTAGGATCATTTACCCCATAGATGGACATTTCTGTGACAGTGTTGCTCTCCTATATAAAAGTCACTTTTTTAATTTACTTTCTCCGTCACTGAATATTTTAACAGTCAGTTTAGAATGATTACAAGAGAATCTACTGAGACTATTCATCTTGATATCCCCAATCCCTGGCACTTTGCTTTGTTCACAGGAGACACTGAATAAATAGATGTCGGTAGATTGAACTAATAGTCATGATAGAGCACCATTTTTGGACAGCAGCGCCACCTATTATCTATTCTAACTATTCTAAGTTACTATTTTATACCTTATCTCACTTCAAACTCCCTACAACATAGCCCCATCCCAACTCTTCTCTTGCTTCCCTATTTTTATTTGAAAACTGTACTCATCAAAAGAAAAATTCCGTAGACTTCTACCACCACATCAATTCGCCCACCTGCACCTGCCTATGTATACATGGCTCTCTTGTTGATATTATACATAAAATTGCCAGACTCTTCTCTAAAACTGATTCCTCTCCTTTTTTACTAGATCTTTCTTTCACACCAACTCAATGATATTACTACCCTTATCTCTAACATCATCAATATTGTGCTGGCTACTATATCATTTCTATCAGGAAACACTCATCTCTTTATTTCTTATCTCTGTATCTATGTATCTATACACACATCTATCCATCTATCTATCTATCATCTTCTTTTTATATGTACTTACTCTTAACGTCAATTCTCCCACCTACCATTTCCCATTTCTTTGCTCCCCTTTGATTAAAATCTCTTTTACAGACATATGTTTAGCCATGTTAAATATAAGGCATCACTTTAGCCAGTGTTCCTGGTCTAAGACTGCACATCCCTAGGCCTTCTACCTACATTTGTCTAGTATCAAGAGGGAGCCCCAAATGATCATCCTTCACAATCTTTCATTCTCTCTGCCTGTTATATTCCTTGCTCACTCTCCCCTAGCTGTAGCCCCACTGTTGTTCCTCAAAGAAGTCACACTCACTGTTTTACAATGTCTATTTCATCTGTCAGGACACTTCTTTCCCAAGATACATAGTTGACTACTTGTAATAGTTGCGTTTATTCACTGTTTGCAATTTTTGTCCTCCTCGCATTCTCTCTTGAACATATTCCAGTGAGGAATTCACCTCTTCTACTCCACTAAAATTACTTCTACCAAGATCATGAATAGCATTCACGTGGTTCATTCCATGATCATTTATTTTCTTTTTATTTTTACATATACATGTGTTTATTAGGTTTCCATTTTTTCGCCTTCACAAAATTAAAAAGCTTAAAATTTAATAACAATAACAATGTTTAAGATAAGGACTAAAAACAAAAACCTCATAAAGAACGAACGAACATAAATACATTCAGAAAAGAAATCAGACAATTGCTACATCAAAATTACCTTTTATTTTATTTATAAATATTAGTTGTCTGTTTTTTGAAACTTAAAAAAAGAATAATAAGAAGTTAACTGATGATTCCATACTTTATCTCAGAGTCTAAGTATTCTATAAAAGACATATCCTTATTTGACAATGTGAATGTTACTTTCTTTGCATTATTATCATTATTATTGCTTAATATTTCCAGGATAATTTCTTAATCCCTCGTTTTGAACTATCACTAGTATTTGGCATAACTTGTTCTCTTCACTTTCTTCACTTGGCTTCCAGAACACTGCACTATCCTACTTCTTTAAACCTCCTTGACTGCTCCTTCTCAGTTTTCTTTACTAACTTCTCTTCTAAACCTTTTAAATGGGAGTGTCCCAGGGCTTAGTCCTTACACTTCTACTCATTTCTATCTATACTTCCTTGGTCTTGGTGACCTTTTCCAGGCTAATGGCTATAAGAAACTTTTTTTTTTTTTTTTGGAGAAAGGGTCTCTCTGTTACCCAGGCAGGAATGCAGTGGCACTATCTTAGCTCACTGCAGCATTAACTTCCAGGACTCAAGTGATCCTTCTGCTTCAGTCTTCAGAGTAGTTGGGACTATAGTTGCAAACCCCCATGCCCGGCTAATTTGAAAAATTTTTGTAAAGTCAGGGTCTTGCTATTTTGGCTAGGCTGGTTTTGAATTCCTGGCTGGTTATTGGGGTGTTATACTTAATTCCATGTTTCTTGTATGCTTTGTTCACCTCTCCTAATTCTCTGCTCTGTTTTTGACTGATTAAGTTAATTCAAAATACGAAATTTAAAAATACAAAATATCATCTATGAAAATCTCCTTACCCATAAACTAGAAAACATAGAGAAAATGGACAAATTCCTGGAATACACAAGCTCTGAATATTCAATCATGAATAAATAGAACTCCTGAATAGACCAATAATATGGACAATGACATGGAAGTAGGCATATAAAAGAATCCAACCAAAACAAAAGCCCCAGACCAGATGTATTTATAGCTGAATTTTACCAGACCTACAAAGAAGAGCTGGTACACACAATGCAAAAATTATTACATAATATTGAGAAAGAGGGAATCCTCTGCAACTAATTCAATAAAGCCAGTTTCATATTGATACCAAAGTCAGGAAAGGACACAATACAAAAAGAAAACTATAGACTGATATTCCTTATGAATATAGATGCAACAATCCTCAATAAAATACTAGCAAACCGAATTCAACAGCACACCAAAAAAAATCCACAAGAACTAAGTGGGCTTCATCCAAGGATGCAGCATTGAAAGGAATAAGATGCTTAAAAATGAATTTTACAATGGTATCAACATACATAAATCAATAAATATTATTCACCTCATAAACAGAAGCAAAAACAAAGACCATATGATAATCTAAATATATACAGAAAAAGCATTTAACAAAATCCAGCACCATTTCATGATAAAAAACCCTCAACAAACTAGGCCTAGAAGGAATATATATCAAAAGTGAAAAAGCAGTATATAACAAACCCACAGCCAACATCATACTGAAAGAGGAAAAGTTGAAACCATTCCCACTAAGAACTAGAACAAGGCAGTAGTGTTCAATGTAATTACTTCTATTCAACATAGTGCTGAAGTACTAGCCAGAGAAATCAGGCAGGAGAAAGAAAGTGTATCCCTATCACGAAAAAGAGGTCAAACTATTGCTTTTTGCTGATGATATGATCTTATATCTAGTAAACCCAGAAGAATCACACCAAACAAATGGAAACACATATTATGTGCATGTATCAGTAGAATCAGGATTGTTGAAATGTCCATACTACCCAACGTAATTTACAAACTCAATGCCATCCCTGCTAAAATACCATTATATTTCACAGATCTAGAAATAAATAATTCTATGCTTCATTTGGAACTACAGAAGAGCCCAAATAGCCAAAGCAATCTTAAGGAAAAAGAACAAATCTGGAGGTATCATATTACCAGACTTCAAAGCATACTACAAAGGCTATAGTAACCAAAGCAGCATGGTATTGGTGTGAAAATAAAGACATGGTCCAATGAAACAGAATAGGGAACCCAGATATAAAACCAACTACATACATCCACCTGACCTCTGACAAAATAGACAACAATATACACTGGGGGAAAAGAAGCCCTATACAATAAATGGTGTGGGCAGAATTGGATGGCCAAATGCAGAAGAAAGAAACAGGATCCATATACTCACTATTTAGAAAAATTAATTCACCATGGATAAAAGACTTAAATGTAAGGCATGAAACCATAACAATTCTAGAAGAAAATGTTAAAAAAAAAAAAAAATCCTTCTAGATATTGGCCTAGGCAAAGAATGAAGAAAACCCCAATGGTAATCATATCAACAACAAAAAATAAATAAATGGGGCTTAATTAAATTTAAAAACTTCTGCACAACTAAAATAATGATCTCTGGAGCAAACAGACAACATAGCAAATAGGAGAAAATATTTTTAGATTATATATTTGATTAAAGGGCTAATATTCAAAATTTTCAAAGAACTCAAGCAAATCAGCCAAAAATAAACTTTAAAATGTGGGCAAAAGACATGAACAGAAGCTTTTCAAAGGAAGATAGACTAATGACCAATAAACATATGAAAAAATGCTCAACATGATTAATAATCAGGCAAATTCAAATTAAAACCACAAGGAGAGAATGGCTTATCCTTGTTAGAATAGCTTTTATTAAAAAGTCCAAAAACAGTAGATGTTGAAATGGGTTCAGAGAGAATGCTCGTACACTGTTGGTGGGACTGCAAATTAGTACAAGCTCTGTGGAAAAAATATACGGAGATTCCTCAAAGAACTAAAAGTAGACCTACCATTTGATCTGGCAATCCCACTACCAGGTATTTACCCAAAGGAAAAAAAGTCATTTTATGAAAAAGACACTTGCACTTGAATGTTTGTTGCAGCACAATTCACAATTACAATGATATGTAGTAAATTCAAATGCCCATCAATTAATGAGTGTATTAACAAAATGCAGTATATGTATAATATGGAATACGACACAGCCATTAAGAAGGATGAATTGAGACCTTTTACAGCAACTTGGATGGAACTGGATACCATTACCCTAAGTGAATTATCTAAAAAATGGAAAAATAAACACCACACGTGCTCACTATTAAATTGGACTGAAATCATGATCACACATGTTCACAGAGGGAAATCAAATTCAGTAGAAATCAACTGGGGGAGGGTGGAGGAAAGGTTGGATGAAAGCCTACCTAACAAGTACAATGAACACTATTTGGCTGATAGACACACTTCTAACCCTGACTTAAGAATAGAAAAAGTGATTCATGTAACCAAAAATATATGTATCCCTGTAATATTTTGAAATAATAAAAAATAAAAAGATTAAAAATTTATATGAAATTACAAAGCAGATTAAAATTTAAAAAACCTGCACTCATATGTTTATATCAGCACAATTCACAATTGCAAAGGTATGGAATCAATCTTAGAGTCCATCAACAAACAAGTGGATAAAGAAAATGTGGTATATATTCGTTCACATACATACACCATGAAGTACTACCCACTTTTAAGAAAGAATGAAATAATGTCTTTTGAGGCAACTTGGATGGAACTAAAGGCCATTACCCTAAGTGAGGTAACTCAAAAACAGAAAAATAAATAAATTCCACATGTTCTCACTTGTGAGTGAGAGCTAAATTATGGCTATGCAAGTGCACACAGAGTGGTATAATTGACATTGGAGACTCACAATGGGGGAGAGTGGGAGGGAGAATACAATGAGAAATTACATAACGGTAGTATATACACTAATTAGGAAATGATGATACAAAATGGCTAGATTTTAGCACTATATAATATATCAATATATTATACTGCACTTGTATCCCCAAATCTATTAAATAAACAAATAAAGTAACCTGAATGATAAAAATTCAAGGAGAAATACCCTACATTCACAGTTCAGAAGACTTAATATTGTTAAGGTGGCAATACTCCCCAAACTGATCTACAGATTTGATACAATTTGCTCCAGAATCCCAGCTGATGTTTTTTTGTAAATGGACAAACTGATTCTAAAATTCACTTGAAATTGTAAGGGTCCCAGATTAACTAAAAAAATATTGAAAAAAAGGAATAAAGTAGTAGGACTCACACTTCCAAATTTTAAAACGTATTATAGACCAATAATAATCAAGACAGTGTAGTACTGACACAAGAATACGCATTACTCAATGGAATGAAACTGAAAGTACAGAAATAAATCCATTCAACTGATTTTTGGTAATGGTACCAAGACCATTCAGTGCAAAAAGAATGATTTTTTAAACAAATGTCCTAGGAGAATTGAATAGACACATACAAAAATGGAATTAGGCCTTTATCTCACACCACATAGAAACATTAACTAAAAACAGATTAAAAGTCTAAATATAAGAGCAATAACCATAAAACACTTAGAAGAAAACATAGGGGTAAAAACCATGACCTTAGACTTTTGCAAAGGATTTTTAGCTATAAGACCAAAACCATAAACATAAAAAAGTTAAATTAGATTTTATCAAATTAAAACCTTTTGTGTTTCAAAGGACACTATTATGAAAGTAGAAAGAAAACCACATAATCAGAGAAAATATTTGAAAATCATATATCTGATAAGAAAATTTTATCTAGAATATATAAATTACTCTTATGACAATATTATTATAATAAGTAAAATAACCCAATTAAACATGAGTAGAGGATACAAATAGATAGATGTCTCCAAAGAACATATACAAATTGTCAGGAAACGTATAAAACACATGACACATCATTCATCATCATAGAAATGCATATTAAAATCACAATATAATATCACTTCATACACACTAGGATTGCTACCCTCTGAAAGTCAGATAATGAGTGTTGGAAACGAAGTGAAGAAATTGAAACACTTACACACTGCTGATGGAAATGTAAAATGGTCCTATCACTTTGGAAAACGGTCTGGAAGTTCCTCAAATTATTAAACATAGAGTTACTATATGTTTTACTTCAAGCTGCTATAACAAAATTATAAACTAGGTGTCTTATAAACAACAGAAGTATATTTATCACTGTTCTGAAGGCTGGAAATCCAAGATCAGGGTGCCATCATGGTTAGGTTCTGGTGAGGGTCCTCTTCAAGGCTACAGATTTCTGACTTCTTATTGTACATTCACATGGCAGAAAGAGGGCAAACTACTTCTCTGGCCTCTTCTTAGAAGGCACTAATTCCATTCATAAGGGCTCTATCCTCATGACTTCATTACCTCTCATAGGTTCCACTTCACACTGGGGGTTAGATTTCAACATATAAATTTTTAGGACACATAATTGGTCATTACATCGTACTGCATGAGGCATAAATTCCATTTCTAGATCTATACCCAGGAACAATGAAAATATGTCAATGAAGAAAAATGTACCTAAATGTTTATAGCAATATTACTTATAAGATCCTAAAGGTGAAAACAACCCAAATGTTCATCATCTGAGAAATACCAAAATAAAATACATACAATAAAATATATATTATAAAAATATCAAATACGACATGTTCTCACTTATAAATGTGAGGGAGCTAAACTGTGGGTATGTGTGATTGTACAGAGTGGAATACTAAATACTGGTGAATAGGAAGGGCAAGAGGGCGGGAGAGAGGGATGAAAAATTATTTAATAGATTTAATATACACTTTTCAGATGATGAGTACACTAAAAGCCCAGACTTCACCACCATACAATATATCCATGTCACAAAACTGCTCTTGTACCCCTCATATCTATTGAAATAAAAATATATATGTATTATAAAAATAATTAAGTAATAATACATGCTATAACATGGGTGAACCTTTAAAGCATATTGAGTGAAACACGTCTATTACAAAAATGCCACACAGTATACTATTTAATTAATATGAAAGACAAGAATAAATAAATCTGTAGGAAAATTTAGTAGAAAAGTTATTACTTAGGGCTAGAAGGTGGGACAGGAAAATAGAGAAGTGATAGCTAAAAAATGAGGAAAATGTTCTAAACTCAGCTGTTGTGATAGTTATATATATATATATACTCAAACCTTTGAATTGTATACATTAAAATGAATGAAATGTGGCCGGGTGCAGTGGCTCACACCTGTAATCCTAGAACTCATGAGGCTAAGGCGTGTGGATTGCCTGAGCTCATGGGTTCGAGACCAGCCTGAGCAAGAGGGAGACTCTCCTCCCCCACCATCTCTAAAAATAGCCCGAAGTTGTGGCAGACCCCTACTTGAGAGTCTGAGCTACTTGAGAGTCTGAGGCAAGAGAATCACTTGAGCCCTAGAATTTGAGGCTGCTGTGAGCTATGACGCCATAGCACTCTAGCACGGGTAACAAAATGAGACTCTGTCTAAAAAAAAAAAAAAAAAATGAATTGTATGGTATATGAATACATCTCAATGAATCTATATTTTTTACTTTTATAATTTGAATAGATTTAGGGGGTACAAGTTGAATTCCATTGCATGTATATATTGTATTGTGTTGGAGTCCAGGCTTTTGATGTACCTATCACCTAGGCAGTGCACATTGTACCCCATTGGTAATTTTTCATTCCCCCTCTTCCTCTAGCCCTCCCCCATTATGAATGTTCCATGTCCATTATGCGAGACTCTGTGTGTCCTTGTGTAGCCATAATTTAGCTCCCACTTGTAGGTGACAACATGTGGCATTTATTTTTCTGTTCCTGGGTCACTTCATTTAGGATAATGGCCTCTAGTTCCATCCAAGTTGCTGTGAAAGACATTATTTCATTCTTTCATATCACTGAGTAGTACTTCATGGTATATATACCATATTTTCTTTATACACTCATCCATTGATGGCATTTAAACTGATTCCAAATCTTTGTGACTATGAATTGTGCTGCTGTGATAAACTCACAAGTGCAAGTATCTTTTTAATATAATGACTTATTTTGCTCTGGGTACCTATCCAGTAATGGGATTTGCAGGATCAAATGGTGCATCCACATGTAGTTCTTTGAGAAATCTCCAAATAATCTCCATAAAAATTGTATTAATTTATATTCCCATCAACAAGGTAAAAATTCTATTTTCAATGCATGCATGCCAATATTGATTCTTTTTTGACTTTGTAATAATAGCCATTCTAAATAGAGTAAGAAGACCATACCTTATTGTGCTTTTAATTTGCATTTTACTGATGATTAGTAATGTTGAACTTTTTAAATATGTTTTTTGGCCATTTGCATATATTCTTCTTTTTTTCTTTTTTCTTTTTGCAGTTTTTGGCCGGGACTGGGCTTGAACCCACCACCTCTGGCATATGGGGCCGCCGCCTCACTCCTTTGAGCCACAGGCGGCACCCTGCGTGTCTTCTTTTATAAAATGTCTATTAATGTCATTTTCACACTTATTCATGGGATTGTTTGTTTTTTCTTGCTGAGTTGAGTTCCTTGCAGATGCTGGATATTAATCCTTTGTCAGACATGCAGTTTGTGAATATTTTTTTCCATTCTATAAGTTGCCTATTTTGTTGATTACTTATTTTACTGTGCAGAAGCTTTTTAGTTTAATTAAGTCTCATGTTTCCATTTTTGTTTTTATTGCATTTGCTTTTGGGGTCTCAGTAATGAATTCTTTGTGCAGACCTATATGCAGAAGTGTTTTTCCTAGATTTTCTTCTAGGATTTTTATTGTTTCAGGTCCTACATTTAAGTCTTTAACTCATCTTATGTTAATGTTTATATATGATGAGTGACAGGAATCCAGTTTTGTTCTTCTGCATATGGCTATTAAATTTCCCCAACATCATTTATTTAAAGGGGTGTCTTTTCCTCAATGTGTATTTTTGTCTGCTTTATTAAAGAACATTTGGTTGAAGTACATAGTTTTATATATGGGTATTTTTTAAAAATATAATTTAAAAGCCAACAGTTAATGAGTGGAATAAAAATATAGGGTATGTATACACAATGGAGTTCTATTCAGCCATAAAAATAATAAAATGATGTCTGGTGGCATCTGTGGCTCAAAGGATTAGGGCACCAGCCCCATATGTCAGAGGTGGCAGGTTCAAACCCAGCCCTGGCCAAAAAGTGCAAAAAAAAAAAAAGAATAAAATAATGTCATTTTCAGTAATATGAATGAACTGAAAGTCATTGCCTTAAGTGAAGCAAGCTAGGCATAAAAGGACAAACAACATTTTCTCATGCATACATGAGAGCTAAAATATTTGAACTTAAGGAGACAGAGAATGGAAAAATAGAACACAGATGGAGAAATGGGAGCAGGGGTAAAAGGGAAGATGAAAAGAGCTGTTTAAAGAGTGCAAACATACAGTGAGATGAAAGTAATAAATTCAATGTTTGATAGCACAATAAGATGACTGTACTTACACTCTGAATACCCTGACTTGATCTCTACATATTAGATACATGTAAAAACTTTTCTTATGTACCCCATCAATTTGCACAAATAAAATAAATAAATGAAAATAAAAACAAAGTTAAGAAGAATATAGGAGGTTATCCTGCGCCTACGCTGGCCGGATCGCTTCTCTGGCTTCTCCCTGGCACTTGACTTCGGGGCTTAGTTGTTTTCGACCAGCTCTGGCAAAGAAGGAGGCGGAGTATCCTTTGGTCAGCTGAGAAATCCAGCTGTTCTGCAGCCTTTGCCGTTCAGACGATTTGGGACATAGTGAAGGGCAGGGAACTGGACCAGGAGGCGCCGCCAAGATAGCTGCAGCCATAGAGAATGAGATGCCCAAGACTCTGAGTTCCCTTGCTATTAAATTGGAGGAAGGGAGAGTAACAGCTTCCCTGTAACTGGGCTCAGCGAGTCTGGGGAGACAAGACTCCAGACATCTCTGGCCGGTGGGATCTGCCTATGATCATCCCTTTGAGGATACAGGGAGCCAGCAAGGGACTTCTTGACCCCAGGAGGAAGA
>CAUYPK010032948.1:0-14926 GCA_963574355.1 Loris lydekkerianus
GTTATATTATGTGTTTAATATATTATTGTTAAAATTATATGCTTTTGTGTGAGTGTTTGTCTGTTTTGGCAGGTCACTGCGTGGTGTGGCTCTCTGACTCTCACAGTTTAAAATTTTGGCTCTTTGTGTCGAACTTGTTCGACATCCCTGCTCTAGCACTCTATTCTGCTTAGTATTTAAGACAATTATTCCAAACTAAGTTTTCTCTTGAAACCATTATTTGTAAGGTCTTCCTTCTTCCAATATGTCACCGAACTCCCCTCCTGCACCTTCTTACCTCTGTTAGAAAAGTCTTCTGGGTCTCCTCATCACATCGAATTAACTCCTTCATGACCATCACTTTGCCTGTTGCTTTATGTGTCACCTATAGGGAAGGAAATTGTTAATGGTGCTGAGACTGGAGATAGTTCTGGAGAACTGTTTGTGAAAATCTATGCAACTGGCCACCCTATCCCTTGGAGGACACACTAAACCAGATCAGACTGACAGAGATCATGTGTGGAAGACATAGCATGGGCAAAAGGGCACTCAGAGGGAAGCATACCCTCTTTCCTGGAGAGTTGGGCATGCACAGAGGAGAGGTGAGAATCCAGAAAAAAGAAGTGGGGAAGTAGGCAGGAGGGGACACTGCCAAGCCAAGCAGGGGCTCTGGTCATGTGGCACAGGGGTGAGTCTTGAACAGAAGCCCAAGAGCAGGAGGGTCAGTGCCAGAGACATGCACCGGGGAGTGCGCTGGGTGCGGGGTGAGCTCTCCAGCCCCAATGCCCCATAAGCTGAGACACATGGCTTACCTGACCCCCCCTCCCAGCTCTCAGTAGAGGAGAAGGAGAGAAAAGAGAAAGAAGTTAGTCCCCAGACGGTTCACTAGGGAAGTAGGAGCTATTCCCCTGTAAACTCCTTGCTTTGTGCCTAGCACTGAGTTCTCTGGGGACCTAACAAACACCCACTGACTAGAGGCAGGACGGCCACGGCACACTCACCCCAACCTGGGTCTCCAGGTCTACAAGCTCACTGTAATAGTTAACACTGCCCGTTAGGTGGCCTGGGGGAGGGAGACTGGGGGGCACCCCTCACACCATCACCCACAGCCGGGAGGGAGGCCTGGTGTCCTACACGGTGTGGGGTAAGGCCATGTAATAATGCCCTAATTGACGGTAAGGGGACGCAGAACAGCAAAGCAGCTACAGCCTGTGCTCACCTTGATGGCCTGCCCAAAGAAGCCCTTCCCAAGGACCTCTCCATGGATCAGGTCACAGGGCCGGAAGATCTGTTGTGAGTAGCTGCTGGAACAACGAAGGGATTCTGAGCGGCTGATGTCACGGCTGAGCAGCAGGGGCTCCTTTGGGGAGCTGGGGCCAGGGGACTTGGAGATGCTGTTACTACGCCTGAGGATGAGGAAAGATGGAGGTAGAAACAGGTAGTTCTCAGAGACCACCCAAGAAACTCCCTAGAGGCAGGAACCTCAGGGGCACCCATCCATTCCAGTGTCTATAGTTTAGATGCTATTAGTGGGGGACAGAGGCTCTTATATCAGACAGATGGGCTATTTGGGGGTTGAAGACGTCAGAGGTTTAAGCATAGTACAAACACATTTCAAAGTATTGTATTTCAAATTGGGACGTCTGAGTACTTTCCACTGGAACAATTAACTAGATTCTACTAGCTTATAATGTCCAGTATGATAGCACGATAGATGGTAATCTACCACCTCCCTTATCTGCATGATTCAAGGTACTAACTGGGTTAGAATGCTACACATAGCATATTACCATTAAAAAAAAAAAGAGTATCATCACATAGAAAAAAAATGAGCAGATGAGATTTTGGATGATATTTTGTACATCTCTGTACCTGCCCATATTTCCTAAATTTTAAGGTAATGAGCATATCTGATTTTTTTTTTTTTTTTTTGAGACAGAGTCTCATTATGTCGCCTTCAGTCAAGTGCCACATCACAGCTCACAGCAACCTCAAACTCTTTGGTTTAAGTGATTCTCCTGCCTCAGCCTCCCAAGTAGCTGAGACTACAGGTGCCTGCCACACCCGGCTGTTTTTTTGTTGTAGTTGCCATTGTTGTTTGACAGGCCTGTGCTGGGTTCAAACCCACCAGCCCTGGTGTATGTGGCTGGTGCCCTAGCCGCTGAGCTACAGGTGCCAAGCCAGCATATCTGATTTTTAGAGCAATAAAAAGCCACTATACTGGCTCAGCACCTGTGGCTCAAGTGGCTAGGGTGCCAGCCACATACACCTGAGCTGGTGGGTTAGAATCCAGCCTGGGCCCGCCAAACAACAAGGATGGCTGCAACCAAAAAATGGCCGGGCGTTGTGGCAGGCGCCTGTAGTCCCAGCTACTTGGGAGGCAGAGGCAGAAGAATCGCTTGAACCCAGGAATTGGAAGTTGCTGTGAGTTGTGATGCCATAGCACTCTACCCAGGGTGATAGCTTGAGGCTCTGTCTCACACACACACACAAAAAAAAGCCACTATACTTATGTTTTCAAATGCAGCCAGTAATGGTAATAGTTGATGGTTGTTACTTTGGCTTCCTGAAGAAAGGACAAGAAGATTGAAGTCCACAGCACTGCAAGTGAGTTGTAATCCCACCAAATCCTCTCCATTGGATGCATGTCCCTATTTGTGGGTTATACACTAAGGGCCAGGGCTGGAGGGCTCAGTCTGTCCTACCCCACAGACTTTTTTTTAGAGACAGAGTTTCAGTTTGTCACCCTCAGTAGAGAGCCGTAGCATCATGGCTCATAGCAACCTCCAGCTCTTGGGCTTAGGAGATTCTCCTGCTTCAGCCTCCCAAGTACCTGGGACTGCAAGTGTCCACCACAACGCCTGACTATTTTTTTTGTTGCAGTTTGACCAGGGCCGAGTTTGAACTCACCACCCTTGGTATATGGGGCGGGCGCCCTACCCACTGAGCCACAGGCGCCGCCCACGCCCTTGCTCTTTTGCTCTTTCACTGACTGTGCCTACCAGAGCACAAAAGGTTGGCTGCCCCCTCTTCTTTTTTTTGAGACAGAGTCTTACTTTGTCGCCCCAGCTAGAGTGCTGTGGTGTCATAGCTCACAGCAACCTCAAACTCATGAACTCAAGTGATTCTCTTGCCTCTGCCTCCCGAGTAGGTGGGACTATAGGCGCCTGCCATAATGCCTGGCTATTTTTTAGAGATGGGGTCTCACTCTAGCCAAGAGCTGGGCTTGAACTCACGAGCTTAGGTAATCTACCCGTCTTAGCTTCCCACAGTGCTGAGATCATAGGCGTGAGGCAACATGCACAGCCTGGCTGCCCCCATCTTCTGCATGATGACCCTAAAGATACCTCAGCAGGTCTCTCACCACCCCACATCTTCCCTTTCCCAGACCATGCATTCCCTTCTCTGGCCCCTGGCGCCCTGCCTCCACTGACTCAATCATGCTGACCAAGGCCAGGAGGTACCCAGGAGCAATGGAAGCAAAGTATGGAGAGACCGTATTTCCATCAGATGGTGACGGAGAGAGCTCTGACTCAGTTAGTCTGTTTGGTCAGGAGAGTGAATAAAGAACCTGATTCCTAGTGATACTAACAAGTAATTCCTCACATATATTGAACCCTGACCATATGCCAGCACTGTACAATGTTATGTCTTTTTCTACATTTAATCCTTACATAATTGATGAGACAGCCACCTTTATCTTACAACTCTACTTCACAGAGGCAGAAACAAAGACTCAAAGAGATCAAATGATTTGTGAAGGGAAGAAGCTCAGCCTGAAGCCCTGGTATGGGTATTTCTACCTGAGAGCCCATGCTCTTAACTCCTTTAAGTCTCCCTACTTGATTTCTCCCTTCCCATGGACCTACCAGAGTCTAAAGACTGGGGTTGTTGGTCAATTAAGTCAAAACCAACTTTCGTTTGTCTCTTACTTTATTGTTTTCAAAGTCCTTACACATGCTCATTCAGTCCTATCTATGCCCCTACTATAGGGCCTGAGTCCCATGCTTCCTTCACAGGCCATGCTGCCCTCTAGGGTCCACCATCACTGCCTCTTGTTAAGTTCAGGAGTTCAGTGGACAGAGCCTGACTCTCTGGTTTCTAAGGAAACCTGGCAAACAGCTGGGTCTGCACAGGCTCTATGAACTGTGATCCCCACAGTGGTGGCTGGGTCAGCACAATTCTCATAGCCCCATCCCTTCCTAACTCTGCTGGCTCTGAAAGCCAACTCAGCCTCATCTGAGGGATGAACATGGGACAAAACAGAGCCAGGGTGGGAGGTGGCACCTCAGGGAGCGTCTCCTCAGGGTTCCCTCCAGATTCTCCTTGGTATCCAGGGTGCTGAGGGTGTGGGAGTGTCCAGCATTCTGCATGTGGGGAGAAAGCTGGGCATCCAGCCGCAACTGGTCCAGATGCTGAGAGACAGGGTCATGTTCAATCAATAGCTGAAGCGTCTGGCTCGTCTGGTTAATGGCATCCTCCACCTGTGGTCAAGAGTAATATTAAGACTCCCGTAGGCTGTCCCATCCAAGTCACCCATGGCCAACTCTGATGATTCAAGCATAGTGTGGCCAGTGCTCAACTTGGCTAATAGTGGCCTCCAGCTGCCAGTGGCCTCACAGTACCCTCTGCCTGGCATCCTGTCAGCTCTTCCATCTGTCAGGCCATCCCTGCTGCCCTGGAAACCTGCTAAGCTGACACAGGAGGTCACCAGTGGTCACAGGCTCAGTGCCAAGGAGAAAGAATGGGGGTGGGAAGAGGCAAAAGTCATGACCTGATTTCCCAGAAGGTCTGTTTCACATTCCACCCCCACAGGACAGACTTGACACACACTCTACCTCTTCCACTCGGAGTGTACGAACGGGGGTCCCATTGATCTCTAGGATGCGGTCCCCAGGGTGGATGGCGTTGCGGTTGTTGGGACTGATGTGCATCCTGTTGACCCTGGGCCAGACAAGAGTTAAGGCAGTGTGAAGGCATCCTAACACCCACTTGACCAATTTTGCTTGTGTAGGGAAGGCTCCCCAAGGCCCCAAGTCCCATAAGGCCGAGGCCACTACACAGAAAGACAACAACCTTCCCAGGATGCCCAATAACCTTCACCACTCACCCAGTGGCCTAAGCCAGAAACTTGATCATCATCTTCCCCACCTGGAGTTCCCTCATCCCTCTCCCTATTCCCACCCCCACCCCTGAGAATCCTGCCGTCTTTCCATCACCATGGTTACCAACATCTCTCACCTGGATCACTGCAACAGCTTCCTAACTGGTTTCTATACCACTAAGTTTCCTCCTAAAGGGCTAACCTGGTCATGTCACCTTACTGCTTAAGCCCCTCAGTGGATCCGCGGGCTCTTCATAATCTAGGCCATCCACGATTAACATCCCCTTCTCTGGCTGCTCCTCACCACTCTATCTACATCAGACACAACTATAGACACAGACTCTTTCTCTGCTTTAAACACAACTCCCTTTTCTCTTTGTCTGATGAGGCTATATATACCTTACTTCCTCCTAACTTCCCTAACCCTAGTATTCCCCTCACCTATATAATACAAGTACTGGCCCGCTGTCCAGCACATAGTAGGAGCACAATTTATATTTATAGGTACACATCTATAGCTATCTCTTTCCCCTCCTAGTCTCTGGCCTGAACCTAGGATGGGGTCTTACCCTCTTTGGGCCATGAGCCCCATTTTCTCCTCCTCCTTCCATTCATTCACTCAACCAACAAAACCAATAATTAATCTGCCAGGCACTGTTCCAGGCTCTGGGCATGTAGCACTGAATAAGTCAAAGTTTCTTCTGAAATTTACATTCTTTTTTTTTGAGACAGAGTCTCAAGCTGTTGCCCTGGGTAGACAGGCATGGTGTCACAGCTCACAGCAACCTCAAACTCTTGGGCTTAATCAATTCTCTTGCCTTAGCCTCCCAAGTAGCTGGGACTATAGGCGCCCACCACAATGCCTGGCTTTTTTTGTGTGTGTGTTTGCAGTTGTCATTGTTGTTTTAGCTGACGTGGGCCGGATTTGAACCCACCAGCCTCGGTGTACATGGCTGGTGCCCTACCCACTGAGCTATGGGCACTGCCCTGGAATTTACATTCTAATGAAGAGGGCAGATGATAAATGAATACACACAGTCAAGCCAGATAACTTCAAAGAACAAACATGATCTGAAACCTGACACCAAAAAGGTGAGTGATTCTAATCCTAAGTATCTGGTAGGAAGTAGCCTAGGCAGAGGGAACAGTAAGTGTCAAGGTTATAGCATAGCACGTTCCAGGAGAAACATGAGGTGAGGATGAAGGGAGCTTTGCATTAAGACTTTGGAGTTCTTAGCCCTTTGAAGCCCATCTGTGGACTCTGTTCAAGAATCCCTGCAGCAGGGTTGCAGGGTTCTCAAAATACTCACTTATTCATTCATTCATTTATTCATTTATTTTTGAGATAAGAGTCTCACTTTTTTGTCCCTGGTAGAGCACTGTAGTGTCATAGCTCACAGTAACCTTGAACTCTTAGGCTCAAGCGATTCTCCTGCCTCAGCCTCTGGGGTAGCTGGAACTACAGGCCCCTGCCACAATGCCCAGCTGTTTTCTTTTCTTTTTTTTTTTTTGAGACAGAGCCTTAAGCTGTTGTCCTGGGTAGAGTGCCATGGCATCACAGCTCGCAGCAACCTCCAACTCCTGGGCTCAAGCGATTTTCCTGCCTCCGCCTCCCAGATAGCTGGGACTACAGGTGCTCGCCATGACGCCCGACTATTTTTTGGTTGCAGCTGTCATTGTTGTTTGGTGGCCGGGGCTGGATTTGAACCCGCCAGCTCAGGTGTATGTGACTGAAGCCACAGGCATTGAGCCTTTTTTTTTTTTTTTTTTTTTTAAAGAGACAGGGTATTACTCTTGCATAGTCAGGTCTCAAACTTGTGAGCTCAAACAATCCACCCGCCTTGGCCTCCCAGAGTGTTGAAATTACAGGCGTGAGCCACCGCGGCCAGCCTAAAATACTCACTCTTTTACTTGCACAGTGGTGGCGTAGTTGGAGCAGGCACTCTCCACAGACATAGTGAAGCCCCGAGTGCTTTCAGTGGTGGCTGGCATGGAGATGAGTGTGACAGAGTAGGGCAGCTGGTCCTGAGCAGACTCCGTGGATAGCCTCTCAAACATGGGTGCCAGTACCACCTCGTTGTGGCACTTCCCACTGGGGAGAGGGCACAAAGGCGGCTAGGATCCTAGAGTCCCACCTGGAAGCCCCTCAGCAACCACTGCACCATGTGGCTTCAAGCAACAGTATCCACAATTCCACTACCACCTTCTATGACATGATTCTACCTGGCTGCTCAGAATGAGAAGCTTGAGCTTTGAGGGCAGGCTGGACTAGCAGTGGCAGGCTAGATCTGTAGCAAGTGGTATACTGGGGAGAATGATGGCCTGGAGATGATATGGCCTGGGTTCTCTTCGCTCTGCCCTTGACACATAGTCAGAACCTTGTCCCTGCTCCCTTCCACTCCTTGGGCCTTAGGCTGACTTCATCTGTCAACCGAGGCAGTTCAACAGGGTAAGGTGGGTGAGCCTGGTCTGGAATCCTCCTCCAGAGCACCTTCCCCTGCCATTCTTTCCCTCTGAGAGGACTGCAGAGCAGAGTGAGGTTATTCTCATGGTAGCTAAGAACGGAGCCCAGAGAAATGTAAATCATTTTCTTATGGGTTACAGAGTTGGTTAAGAACATAGCTATGATGGGAATCCAGTGCTTTGACCACCCCAGTAGTCTTCCTGCCCAACTAACCCTGCCACATGCCCATCTCTCCTGGCCACTCTTACTGGAGAGGACAGAGGAGCAACATCTTACCAGTAGAGGGTAGCGTGCTGTACCAGGGCATAAGCATCCCCATCTTCAATGATCACCCTGCAGCTCATACAGGCAAAGCATTCTGGGTGGTATTTGAACTCCCCGGCCACCTGTGAGTATGTGGTGAGAAGGGTACACAGAGGAAGGAAGTGAGTTATTACTGTTGCTGGAGTGAGGATAGGGGTGAGTGAGTGACCACCAATCAAGGATCTACAGAACCCAGTCAAAATCTATCCTTTCACTTCTTGGCCTAGAGCTTCCAAAGGAAGTGCCAGATTGTGCCTCCTGACATTTCTTAGATTGCAAAAATCTGTTTTGGTTTCAGTCATGAGAATGAGTCTCCATAAATAAGCACCTTCCATTAAAAATGCTCCTAGTTCTTCTAACATAGGGTCACTCTGCTTAAGGCCCTTGGTCTAGAGCAGGTCTGGAAGGCAGAGTCTTCTTCTGATAGCTCATTCCAGAGTCTCCCTTTCTATTCCCAAACATAACCTAAGTATATCCTCCTCTTTTTTTTTTTTTTTTTTTTTTTCAAGAGACAGAGTCTCACTTTATCGCCCTCAGTAGAGTGCAATGGCGTCACAGCTCACAGCAAATTCCAGCTCTTGGGCTTAGGCGATTCTCTTGCCTCAGCCTCCCGAGTAGCTGGGACCACAGGTGCCCCACAATGCCCGGCTATTTTCTGTTGCTGTTTGGCTGAGGCTGGGTTTGAACCTGCCACCCTCGGTATATGGGGCCAGCGCCCTACTCACTGAGCCACAGGCGCCGCCCGTGTATCCTCCTCTTAATCTGCAACAACTCTTCCAATGCATTGTGTCTCCTCCCTGCCTTCCCACCCACCTGTTAAATCTTGAGGGGAAGAAGCTTACCTGTCACTTAATACGTGCTTAAAAGATAACTCATTGGCTGAAATAAATGAATAAAGGTGCTCTGGCAAATGGAAAGATCAAAAGATGGATGCCCACAGAGACCACAGTGCTGTCAGCAGATTCTGATGACCAGGGGAGCCAGATACCCACTTACCATGACGGGCCCTGTCATCAGCAAGGAGCACCCATGGCAGAACTCCCCAAACTTCCCCCAGTAGTCCTTGTGGCAGTACAGCTTCCCATCCTTCTCGTAGTACCAGTTGGTGAGGGAATCCTGGCATTCTGAACACCTGAAAGGCAAGAGAAGAACAGAAACTGTCCTGGATCTCTAGAACCAGGCCATTTAGGCTGTCCCTGGCTCCTAGGCCTAACAACAAAATGGACAGTCTCTTTGATCCAAATCCAAGATGGGAAAAAGTTACAGCTTGGCACTGTCTCCCCAAGGGAAGCTAGTTCAAGTGAACAAGGCCCCAGAAACCAGCTCTGTGTTGCCTGCCTCAGTGGGTAGATTAGTGTTTCTTAACTTCTTTGGGCCTTCAAGACCTCTGAAAATCTTCCCCCTCTGAAGATGCTTCCCCACAGAAATATGCACATATAAGGAAAATGTGTATATATTAATAATTTAGTTTTATGTCGAGAATTCTCTGAAGCCTATTTATGGCCCCAGTTAAAAGCCTCTGGTTTAGGGGATAGGGGGTTATCGTGTATGGCACACTTCTTGGGGGCAGGGCACAATCGTAAGAGGGACTTTACCTAACAAATGCAATCAGTGTAATCTAATTCTTAGTATCCTCAATGAATTGAAACAATGAAAATAAATAAATGCCTCTGGTTTAGACAGATATTTCAATTAACCAAAGAAGCTCAATTACCTCCAGTCATCAAAACCTACTCATCACCAACAGCATTACTGATGTAACATACTTGCCCCCCAAAATGTTAAACTCTAGCCTGAGCAATATAGTGAGACCTCATCTCTACAAAAAATTAGGAAAAAAAAAAAAATTGGCCAGGTATAGCAGTCTACACCTGTAGTCCCAGCTACTTGGGACTCTGAGAGGAAGAAGGATCTCTTGAGCCTAGAAGGTTAAGGGAGGGGCTCTGGCTGATGGAAAGATCACTATCTAAGGCTCAAGTGACTCAAAAAACAAGAAAAAAAAAGTTAAGCATAAAGAAAGTAATTGGGAAAGCTGAACATGGTGGCTCATGCCTGTAATCTCAGCACCTGTAATCCATCTGAGGCAGATGGATTGCCTGAGCTCATGAGTTCAGACCAACCTGAGCAAGAGTGAGACCCTGTCTCTAAAAAATAGCTGGGTGCTATGGTGGGCACCTGTAGTCCTAGCTACCTGGGAGGCTAAGGCAAGAGAATCACTTGAGCCCAAGAGTTTGAGGTTGCTGTAAGCCTTAAGATGCCACAGTACTCTATGAAGTGTAACCAAGTGAGACTTTGTCTCAAAACAAAAACAAAAAAAACATAATTGGGCAAATATAGAATGTGGATCATTATGAAACATAAATGCTTTTGAGTGTTCCAAAAAGTTAATGTCATGAGTGAGAACAAAGTTAGAGATTAAAAACAGCCTACAAATGCCACCAATGGCGATGCCTCAATCTTGGATTCATTTTATTTTAGTTTTTTCTTGGATTCAATTTTAGACTGAAAAAACAAATAGCCACGAGTAACATTTTTTTTGGAACAATTGAGGAAATTTGAATTTGGACTATGTATTACATTATATTGTGAAATTACTGTCAATTTTCTTGGATATAATAATACTTGGGTTATATAGGAGAATTCTTAGCAGAAACATATTAAAATATTTAAGGGTGAAAGTCAAGATGCTTACAACTTACTTTCAAATATTTCAGCAAAAATACATATAAACTAAAAGTATATAGAGAGGCAAGAGAAAGTGGCAGTAAGTTAATAAATGATGCACTTAGGGCGGTACCTGTGGCTCAGTGAGTAGGGTGCCAGCCCCACATACCGAGGATGGCGGGTTTGAACCCGGCCCTGGCCAAACTGCAACAAAAAAAATAGCTGGGCGTTGTGGTGGGCACCTGTAGTCCCAGCTACTCAGGAGGCAAGAGAATTGTCTAAGCCCAAGAGCTGGAGGTTGCTGTGAGCTGTGAGCTATGAGGCCACAGCACTCTATCAAGGGCAACAAAGTGAGACTCTGTCTCTAAAAAAACAAAACCAAACCAGAATTGGTGTGAAAATTAAATGCAATAATATGTATTAAGAGTATAGAAAGCTAGATTTAAAAAAAAAAAAAAAAACCTAAGAAGAGTATAGAAAGCCTATATAGAAGACCTAGGATAGTAGTAATTTGATAAATGTTAACTGGTATGATGATAACGATAACATAATAGCAGCTCACATTATTGACTCCTTAGTACCACTAGCCGGGCAGCATTGGCCATTTTCTCTTAGTAGCTTTCTCTCACTGACAAAATGTAACTAACAGCATCCTACTACAAAAAGCCAACATGAGGACTAAATAAGGTAATGTATGGGAAGCTTTTTGTAAGGCAAGTGCATTATTATAATAACTTGCTAGGCACTGCAGATATAAAAGGTAGAACATGATGTGCCCTACTCCACCTTCCATGCTTATGAAGAGTAGGGCAAAATAAACAAAATTTAACAATGCAAGATGAGAGGATGCAATGAGTCCTACTAGTTCTGAGTACTGCAGGAGGTGGAGAAGGGAGAAAGGAATGAGTTGAGTTGAGGCAGCTGTCCAGGTCTAGAGAAGCAGAACCCTCAGGATCTCTTTATCTTTTTGTCCAGTTCCCCTTCGGTACTCAACAAACACTGACGGCTGTTTCCATCCTCTTGCTTTTCCTACTTTTCTTATGGAAGCTGAACTTCACAGTCCTCAGAGTAGGGTATGGTATAAAGAGTATGGATGTCAAGTGTCCAGAACTGAGCAGTGAGGAGGGCGGCAGAGTGGAAGACCCTACTCTGGGCTTAGACACCTTTCAATGTAAGATGCTTATTGGTAGCAGCACCCATAGCTCACTGGGTAGGGCGCCGACCACATACACCCAGGCCGGAGGGTTCAAACCTAGCCTGGGCCTGCTAAAACAACAATGACAACTGCAACAAAGTAATAGCTGGGCATTGTGGTGGGCACCTGCAGTCACAGCTACTTGGGAGACTGAGGCAAGAGAATCCCTTAAGTCCAAAGAGCACAGCCAGTCATATGGCCAAAGTCACTACCAAAGTTTGAACTTTCTGTGAGCTGTGCCGCCATGGCACTCTACCAAGGGCAACATAGTGAGACTGTCTCATTAAAAAAAAAAAGATGCTTATTGGATGAGCTCTGAGTTGGAAGGAGAAAGGCCTGGGTTCAAGTCTTTAGGTGCTATATACCAGTGGACAAGACCCTCTCCTTCTCTGGATCAGTTTCCCCACCTGTGAAATGACCAGACACACTATACCCCAGGTCCCCTCAACCCTGTGCATATTTATGTTTTCCCCTAGATGGTCTGAGGGTCAAATCTCAACACCACCATTTACCCCCTGTAAGTGATACTGGGCTAGACCCTATCCTTTTTTATTAGTGAAATGGCAACGTTAGCACCTACTTTCACAGTAGCGGTAAGGACTAAATGTGGTTATTTTTTTTTAGAGACAGAGTTTTACTTTGTCACCCTCGGTAGAGTGCCTTGGCGTCATAACTCATAGCAACCTCAAACTCTTGAGCTTAAGCAATTCTCTTGCCTCAGCCTCCCGAGTAGCTGGGACTACAGGCACCTGCCACAACATCCAACTGTTTTTTTGCAAGCGCTGCCCTTAAATGTGGTTTTGAATGACTAGGAGGTGCTAACAGGGTGGGCAGAGACTTTTGCCTTGCCTCTTGTCTTATAACTTAAAAGCTCCCAAATAAACATTTTTCTCCTTTACTAGACTGTGAACTCGGTGAAGATAGAAACAAATGTCCCATTTAATCATGGCAGACTTAACATCTAGCAAAGGGTCTGGCAGAGCAGGCCCTTAGCAAACATTTCAAAACTGGAAATGGCAGGTGTGGCAAAAACCAGTAGCTCGGGTAGGAGCAAAAGGGTTCCATGGCTCACGGTCACCAGGTCCTTTCTGTCTCCTATCTGCAGTGGAGAAAAGCTGGTGTAGACATATTTTCACCCAACTGCAGGCCTGGGCTCTGTTACGAGCTTGCAATGGTATGTGCGCCGCAGGGGATGGGAGCACCAGAACACACCCTCCTTTCCATTGCCGATATCCTGCTTTTGTTTGCTGCAAGTAGCCCTGGCCAGGACCAGGAGAGGGAACAGGTAGAGAAACAAGTACAGGCAAGCAGGAGACAGCCATACCAGCTTGCCGGGAGAGGAATACCAACAGTAAACACATCTGTGTCAAGCAATGCATTTGAAAAGTACAGCCAGCCATATGGACAAAGTCTTCAAAGAACAGGAAGGTCAATAGCTGATAAAAGGGCTCGCTATGACTCCCTAACCTCTGTTTTGCCACAGAACACAACTGGGTTTTTTTTAGAGTAATGGAGAAGTTACCATGATAGATTTTACAGTCCTAGCTTAGCTATTTTTTCTTTTTTGGGAGACAGAGTCTCACTATGTCACCCTCGGTACAGTGCTGTGCCATCACAGCTCACAGCAACCTCAAACTCTTGGGCTTAAGTGATTCTCTTGCCTCAGCCTCCCGAATAGCTGGGACTATAGGTGCCTGCCACAATGCCTGGTTATTTTTTAGTTGTAGTTGTCATTGTTGTTTAGCAGGCCCCGGCCAGGCTCAAACCCACCAGCTTTGGTGTATGTGGCTGGTGCTCTACTCACTGAGCTACAGGCACTGAGCTTTTTTTTTTTTTTGAGACAGAGTCTCACTATGTTGCCCTCAGAAGAGTCCTGTGGTGTCACAGCTCACAGCTACCTCAAATTCTTGGGCTTAAGAGATTCTCTTGCCTCAGCCTCCCAAGTAGCTGGGACAACAGGTGCCCACCACAACACCCGGCTATTTTTTTGTTGTAGTTGTTTAGCTGGCCTGAGCCAGGTTTGATCTAGCTTAGCTATTAACAGCTATTGTTGGGCCAGGTGTGGTGGCTCACGCTTGTAATCCCAGCACTTGGGAGGCCAAGGCAGGTAGATTGCCTGGGCTCATGAGGTTCTTTTTTTTTTTGCAGTTTTTGGCCGGGGCTGGGTTTGAACCCGCCACCTCTGGCATATGGTGCTGGCACCCTACTCCTCTGAGCCACAGGCGCCGCCCAGGGCTCATGAGTTTGAGACCAACCTGAGCAAGAGCGAGACCCTGCCTCTAAAAAAACAGCCAGGTGCTGTGATGGGCTACCGTAGTCCCAGCTACGTGGGAAACTGAGGCAAGAGAGTTTGAGGTTGCTGTGAACTAAGATGCCACAGCACTCTACCAAGGGTAACCAAGTGAGACTCTGTCCCAACAACAACAACAAAAGGCTATTGTTACTTGAACACCACCTATATTCCAGGTCCTATTTGAGGCACCTTACTTACATTATCTCTAATCCTGACCACAATTCAACAAAGTGGTAGGATTAGCCCTGTTTTATAGACTAGAAGACCACAAAGCAGAGTTAAAGTCAAGTCATTTTGCAAAGTTGCCCAATATGTAAGTGATGGAGCTGGCATGTGAACCTATGTGTTCTTCGCTATAAGCCATCTCCACTGTACTACACCATGAGAGAGACTACCTCACCAGGGTGATATAGCACATCTCAATGGCTGAGCCTTAGGATTCTCATCTATAAAAATATGGAGGAAGGAGCCCATATAGCTCAAGACCCTTTAAGCGTTAACACGTCACAATGCTTCTCCTTTAACCCAAGCACTGAGTGTTAAATGGCACAATTAATTCTCCTCTTTCATTATTCCAGTGTTCTCTTCCCTAGTGGTCTCTGTCCTTTTAAGAAAGGAATCTAAAACACACTCTGGAAATGTTTTGTTACTCAAAACTGTCCCACCTTAGATTCTCGGAGGGCATCCGTTCTTTCCAAAACTAAGACTTCTATCCAGCTTTCAGTTTTTGAAGGCTTCAAGTGAAAGTCAAAATCTGCCTTGGTTTTAGGCCTAAGGGCACCCAGCAGGAAAGTGGTGAAGCTGGGTTTGAACCCAGGGCTGAGGTATCAGTCATCACACGGGGGGGGGGGGGGGGGGGGGGGGGGGGGGGGGGGGGGGGGGGGGGGGGGGGGGGGGGGGGCGGGCCGCGCGGGGGCGGGGGGC
>CAUYPK010032949.1:0-23863 GCA_963574355.1 Loris lydekkerianus
TTTTTCTTCCATTCTTGAGATACTTTGCTAAGAAGAATATGTTCCAGCTCCATCCATGTAAACATGAAAGAGGTAAAGTCTCCATCTTTCTTTAAGGCTGCATAATATTCCATGGTATACATATACCACAATTTATTAATCTATTCATGGGTTGATGGGCACTTGGGCTTCTTCCATGATTTAGCAGTTATGAATTTGAGCCCCCATTTTCATCATTGTATTCCATTATGCGAATATACTACAACTTAATTATCCATTATACCTCTGATGACATTTGGGTTTTCTCAGTTTGGGGATATTTTAGACAATGCCACTAGAACATTCTTGTATGAGTATCCTGGTGCACATAAATGTGGATTTATCTAGATAAAACAAAAACTGTAATTGCTGAGTATCAGACTATGTGTGTCTTAAGCTTTGTTAGATGGGTGCCAACTATTATCTATAATGGTACACTCACATAGCGGGCTATCAGAATTTCCATTATTCTGAGTTAAAAAATTTAGTTGGACTTCCTTGTTCATGTCTTTAGCTCTCTCTCAAAACAAGGTCTTACTTTGTCACACAGAGTGCAGTGGTGTGGCATCATCACAGCTCACTGAAACCTCAAACTTTTGGCATCTACTGATCCTCCTACCTCAGCCTCCTGAGTAGTTGGGACTTCGGCACACCTTACCATGCCTGGCTAGTTTTTCTATTTTTGGTAGAGATGGGGTCTCATGCTTGTTCAGTTTGGTCTCAAACTCCTCACTTCAAGAGACCCTCCTATCTCAGCCTCCTAGACTGTCAGGATTATAGGCATGCACCACTGCACCTGGCTCCTTATTCATGTCTTTTTTTTTTTTTTTTTTTGCATTTATTTTGCAGTTTTTGGCCAGGGCTGGGTTTGAATCTGCCACCTCTGGCATATGGGGCCAGCGCCCTACTCCGTTGAGCCACAGGCACCACTGTCTTTTTTTTTAAATAGAGTCTCAACTTCGTTGCCCTTAGTAGTGTGCCAAGGCATCATACTTCACAGCAACTCCAAACTCGTGGGCTTAAATGATCCTTAGTCTTCTAAGTAGCTGGGTCTATAGGAAGCTACCACCATGCCCAGCTATTTTTAGAGACAGGGTCTCACTCTTGCTCAGGCTGATTTTGAACTCCTGAGCTCAAGTAGTCTACTGGCCTCGGCCTCCCAGAATGCTAGGATTATAGTTGTGAGCCACAACCCCAGCCTATTCATGTCTTTTGTTTATTTTCTTTATAGACAAGTTTATTTCTCTTACTTATTTGTATAAGTTTTTTAGTCTCTTTTTTCCCCCTTTCTTTTCCTTTTTCTTTTTCTTTTTATTTCATGGGGCACCAAACACTGGTTTTATAGACCATTTGACACATTTTCATCACACTGGTTAACATAGCCGTCTTAGCATTTTCTTAGTTATTGTGTTAAGACATTTATATTCTACATTTACTAAGTTTCACATGTACCTTTGTAAGATGCACCATAGGTGTAAATCCCATCAATCACCCTCCCTCCGTCCATCCTCCCCCTTCCTCCGCTCCCTCTCCCCCTTCGCCATATTCTTAGGTTATAACTGGGTTATAGCTTTCATATGAAAGGTATAAATTAGTTTCATAGTAGGGCTGAGTACATTGGATACTTTTTCTCCCATTCTTGAGATATTTTACTAAGAAGAATATGTTCTAGCTCCATCCATGTAAACATGAAAGCAGTAAAGTCTCCATCTTTCTTTAAGGCTGCATAATATTCCATGGTGTACATATACCACAATTTATTAATCCATTCGTGGATTGATGGGCACTTGGGCTTTTTCCATGATCTTTCTTCTTTTTAGAGATATGGTCTTTCTCTGTCCACCTAGGCTGAGTGCAGTGGCACAATCATAGCTCACTGCAATCTGTATGAGCTCTTTTTTTTTTTTTTTTTTTTGCAGTTTTTGGCCAGGGCCTGGTTTGAACCCGCCACCTCTGATATATGGGGCCAGCACCCTACTCCTTGGAGCCACAGGCGCCACCGGCACCACCTTGTATGAGCTCTTTATATGTCCTGAAAACTAGTTCTTTTTCAGTTAAATATTTTGCAAGTATCCTCTATTTCCCATGGCTTGGTTTTTCCTTTTTTTTTTTTTTTTTAAGTTGTTTTTTTTCTTTTTTTCTTTGTTTTTTAGAGACAGAGTCTTACTTTGTCACCCTCGGTAGAGTGCCGTGGCATGACAGCTTCCAGCAACATCCAGCTCCTGGATGTGGAACCTGTAGATAGAGAGGGTCCACTGTACTTAATTTCTCTGAACCATAATTTCCTCATATACAACATGTTTGTAATAAAGACAGATCCAATGTTGTAAGGCCTACTATTATGTGAGGTCCAACAATTAAGTTTGTGAACTTGCCACTAACAAAAATTCTTAATTTTAGGTTAGTCAACTGTGTGTAATTTTTTTTTTTTTTTTTTTTTTTTTGAGACAGAGTCTCACTATGTCACCCTCAGTAGAGTGCTGTGCTGTCATGGCTCACAGCAACCTCCAACTCTTGGGCTCAAGTGATTCTCTTGCCTCAGCCCCCTAAGTAGCTGGGACTAAAGGCACCCGCCACAACTCCCAGCTATTTTTCTATTGCAGTTGTCATTGTTGTTTTAGCTGGCCCAGGCCAGATTCGAACCTGCCAGCCTCAGTGTATGTGGCCAGTGCCCTACCCACTGAACTACGAGTGCCACCAGATTTTTTTTTTTTTTTTTTTAGTTTTTTTGTGAAGAACACTTAGGAAGATTTAAAAAACTCTAATCTGACACTCTATTTTTTAACTGGAATGCTTTATTCCATTTGCATTTAAATGTAATTACTAATATATTTGGGTTTAAATCTGTCAAATCATTGCATGCTTTCACTTTGTCCCATGTGTTCCACATTTGTTTAATCATATTTCCCCTTTTACTAGTCTGGAAATAATATATTCATTCATATTTATATTCTTTTTCTCTGTTTCTCAGTTTACCTTAGGACTAACAACATATTTATGTAATGCACATGCACATGTGCACAAAAATGAGTGCATGTGTAACTGGTGAAATCTGAATAGGCTCAGTGTATTATTCCAGGGTCAATTCCTGGTTTTGATATTGTGTTGTATTTATATAAGAAGTTATCTTTGGGAGAGGCCAGGTAAAGGGGGCACATGGGACCTACCTGTATATTTCTTTGCAACTTTCTATGAATCTATAATTATTTCAAAATAAATTATCTAAAGGCTTGGCACCTGTAGCTCAGCAGGTAGAGCGCCAGCACATGCACTGGAGCTGCCGGGTTCGAATCCGTCCCAGGCCTGTCAAACAACAAGGACAACTACAACCAAAAAATAGCTGGGCATTGTGGCAGGCACCTGTAGTCCCAGCTACCTGGGAAGCTGAGGCAAGAGAATTGCTTAAGCCTCAGAGTTTGAGATTGCTGTGAGCTGTGATGCTATTGCACTCTACCAAGGGCGACATAGTAAGACTCTGTCTCAAAAAAAAAAAAAAAAAAAAAAAATTGTCTAAAAATAAAAAATTTTAAAAGCTTAACATTAATCAAAATGTTTTCCCTCCTCTTGTCCATAAGGGCCTTAGGATTATTGCCTATCTTATGTTTTTGTTTTTAATCCCACTAAGCATTATTATTGCTGTTTTATATAATTAGCAGTCTTTTAAATTTACCCTTGTGTTTACTATTTTCTTTGCTTTTCCTTTGATTTCTCTTTAACATTCATAAGGGCCAAGGAACAAGGTTTCCCCTTAGCCCGCTGAAGGTTCACTGAAAAATCAACTGACAAAAAAAAAAAAAGATTAGAGAAAAAGCATACAAATTTTATTTAATGTGCATACATAGGAGCCTTCAAAATGAAGACCCAAAATATGGGAAAATTGTCTATTTTTATCTTAGGTACCAGAAGATATGGAAGCCATGTAGAAATATGATTGGGAAAAAAAAGTATGATCTAATGCTAATAGACTGAGTAGGGAAATCTAGTAAGGACTATCTGTTTACATTCTTTTTTGCCTCTCTGAGCATGTATTCCTTCTATCTAACTATGGGATAGGTTGCTTTCTGGAAGAGGAGTCTTATGAAAGTAGATCATGTTTTCTTTCATTTTCTCTTCTCTTTTTTCTTTTTGTGAGACAGGGTTTTATTCTGTTACTTGGACTAAAGTGCAGTGGTATCATGACAGCTCACTGCAATCTCAAACTCCTGGGCTCAAGTGAGTCTCCTATCTCAAGCCTCTTGGATAGCTGAGATGATAGTTATGTGCTATCACACTTAAGTTTCCTATTTTTTGTAGCATCAGGGTCATGATCTCAAGATATCTTTCTGCCTTGGTCTCCTAGAGCACTAGGATTACAAATGTGAGTCACTGCACCCAGCCCAGATAATTTCTTTATGCCAAGTTTTAAATTTTTTCTTTTATATATATATATTTTTTTTTTGTTTTTTTTTTAGAGACGGAGTCTCACTTCATCACCCTTAGTAGAGTGCCATGACATCACAGCTCACAGCAACCTCCAACTCCTGGGTTTAGGCGATTCTCTTGCCACAGCCTCCCGAATAGCTGGGACTACAGGTGCCAGCCACAACGCCCGGCTATTTTTGTTGTTGTTGTTGCAGTTTGGCCGGGGCTGGGTTTGAACCCACCACCACTGGGATATGGGGCTGGCGCCCTGCTCACTGAGGCACAGGCGCTGACCTGAAATTTTTCTTTTTTTGAGATAGACATCTTGTTCTGTCTCCTAAACTGGAGTTTCCAGTGGCACAATCATAGCTCACAACAGCCTTGAACTCCTGGACTCAAGCAATCTTCCAACATTGGGCTCTCAAAATGCTGAGAGTAGTGTCATGAGCTACTGTGCTTTGGCATATGGATGATTTTTACATAGACTATGTTTAGGTTTTATGACTGGCTTTTAAGAAAAGGGGTTCTGGTTTCTATGGCTTGCCCTGCGGAAGAGGGATTTAGTTTCTATGGTTAGCCTCAGGGGAGAATGGAATTAAGAGACAGGAGAGCAGATATAGGTTGTAAGAAAAATTGGCTTGTATAGCCAGGTATTGTGGCAGGCGCCTGTAGTCCCAGCTACTTGGGAGGCTGAGGCAAAAGAATGGCTTCAGGTCAAGAGTTTGAGGTTGCTGTGAGATGTGATACCATGGCACTCTACTGAGGGCAACAAAGTGAGACTCTGTCTGGAAAAAAAAAAAAGACTTTGGCTGGTGAAGCTGTATCTGAGGACTTTATTTTGGGGTATTACTTTCTGAGCACCAGTACCTTTTATCAAGAATTATTTTCAGGCCAGGTGAAGTGGCCCATGCATATAATCCCAGCATTCTGGGAGGCCAAGGTGGGTGGATTGCTTGAGCTCAGGCATTTAAGACCAGTATGAGTAAGAGCGAGACCCCGTCTCTACTAAAAATAGAAAAACTAACTGGGCATTGTGACAGATGCCTGTAATCCCAGCTACTAAGGAGGATAAGATAAGGGGATTGGTTGAACCCAGGAGTTTGAGGATGTTTTAAACTATGATACCATGGCACTCTACCCAAAGTGACAAGACTCTCAAAAAAAAAAAAAAAAAAAAAAAAAAAAATTTGGCTTGAAGCCTATAGCTTGGTGGTTAGGGTGCTAGCCACATACATTGAGGCTGGCGGGTCAAGCCCAGCCTGGGCCTGCTAAACAACAATGACAACTGCAACAAAAAGCCAGGCATTGTGGTAGGTGCCTATAGTCCCAGCTACTCAGGAGGCTGAGGCAAGAGAATCCTTTAAGCCCAAGAGTTTGAAGTTGCTGTGAGCTGTGATGCTACAGCACTCTGCTGAGAGCGACATAGTGAGACTCTGTGTTTAAAAAAAAAAAAAAGGTATCTTTCTTCTTCTTGATTTGATTCATTCTTTTTATTTATTTATTTATTTTAGAAACAGTCTCACTTTGTTGCCCTGGGCAGAGTGCCATGGCGTCACAGCTCACAGTAACCTCAAACTCTTAGGCTCAAGAGATTCTCTTGCCTGAGCCTTCCGGTTAGCTGGTACTATAGGCACCCACTACAACGTCCGGCATTTTTAGAGATGGGGAGGTGTCTCACTCTGTGTCTGGCTCAGGCTGGTCTGGAGCCTGTGAGCTTAGGCAATTCACCCACCTCTGCCTCCCAGAGTGCTGGGATAATAGGCATGAGCCACTGTGCCTGGCCTACTCATCACTGTTTGAAAAGTATATTAGTCTAGGTTCCCTGAGAAGCAGATGCCAAAATGGGATTAAACGTGCAAAGATTTTTTTACAGAGATACCTATCTAAAGGAAATAGGAACGAACCAGGTTAAGGCTAGAGAGCCACCAGACCATGATGCAAGTCTTACCTCAAATGAAGGGAGGGAAGGTTGGTAAATGCATCCTAGACTGCTATGCAGTATAAAGAAGTTTCAGGCTTCGCTCCTATAACGCAGTGGTTCCAGCACCAGCTACATACACCAGAGTGGCAAGTTCAAACCCTGCCCAGGCCAGCTAAAAGACAATGACAACTGTAACACAAAATAGCTGGTCATCAGCTTGGTGCTTGTAGCTCAAGCGGCTAAGGCGCCAGCCATATATACCAGAGCTGGCAGGTTTGAACCCAGCCTGGGCCTGCCAAACAACAATGACAACTATAACCAAAAAATTGCTGGGCATTGGGGTGGGCACCTGTAGTCCCAGCTACTTGGGAGGCTGAGGCAAGAAAATTGCTTAAGCCCAGGAGTTGGAGGTTGCTGTGAGCTGTGATGCCATGACACTCTAACGAGGGCAACAAAGTGAGATTCTGTCTTAAAAAAGAAAAAGAAAAAGAAAGGTTGGCACCTCTGGCTCAGTGAGTAAGGCGCTGGCCCCATATACCGAGGGTGGCAGGTTCAAACCCAGCCCCGGCCGGATTGCAACCAAAAAATAGCCAGGTGTTGTGGCAGGCGCCTGTAGTCCCAGCTGCTCGGGAGGCTGAGGCAGGAGAATCGCAGAAGCCCAAGAGCTGGAGGTTGCTGTGAGTCCTGTGACGTCATGGCACTCTACCAAGGGTGGTAAAGTGAGACAGTCTCATGGTGGTGGTTTACTGATATTGTGGATACAATATCAGTAAGGAAAAAAAAAAAGTTTCAGCAAGTCTGTTGGGAGTCCTTGAGTTGGCCAAAAAAGAACAGATCTACATTAGTATTCCTGCAATACTCCGTCATTGCCTAGAAGCATCCATGGAGGCATGGTGTTTCAGTTTCCTACTGCTGCATTAAAAATTACCACAAACTTAGTGGCTTGAACATATATTTATTATCTCACAGTTTCTGTGGAGTCAGGAGTCCACGTATAGCTAGGCTAGGTCCTCTGCTTACAATCTTACAAGGCTGCAAGGAAGACATTGTCTAGGCTTTGTTCTTTTATGTATCTTAGGGTCCTATTTCAAGCTCACATGGTGGTTGGCAGAATTCAACTGCTTGTGGTTCTAGAACTGAGGCCCTATTTGCTTGCTGGTTGTCATCATGGGTCTACTCTCAGCTCCAAGAGTCTGACCACAATTGGTTGCCTTGTGCCTCTCTCATAAGGTCTCTCAAAGGCCTTCTCACAACACAGCAACTTACTTTCTCAAGGTCAACAGCAGAATTTTTTTTAAAGGGCTTATGTGATTAGGTCAAGTCTAAATAGGATAATCTGCTTTTGATTAATTTAAAGTCAGCTGATATGATGATGCTTTAATTACATATGCAAATCTCTTCACCTTTGCTATATTCTATTATTTAGAAGCAAGCTACAGGTCTTGACCACAACCAGGGAGAGAGAGCTGTATAAGTGCATGGGTCATGACATGTCACATGTGGCTTCCATACAAATGCAGTGATGGATTTCAGAGCACAGGAGCTGAGACCCTCATTTGGTTAAGTTCCCTACAGAAAAGCTATGAGGTACATTCTTATGACCACCACAAAAAGTAATTTTTATGTGTGGCTGATTTTAAAAGTTTGACTTAATGTTTTGTTTTCTGCAGCCTTACTATGAATGATGTGTCTATGTGAAGACTTTTTTTTTTTTTTTTTTAAAGAGATGTCTTGGTAGAGTGCTGTGACATCACAGCTCACAGCAACCTCCAGATCTTGGGCTTAGGTGAGTCTCTTGGCTCAGCCTCCCAAGTAGCTAGGACTATAGGCACCCACCACAATGCCCAGCTATTTTTTTGTTGCAGTTTGGCCAGGGCCGGGTTCGAACCCACCACCCTCAGTATATCGGGCCGAGGCCCTACCCACTGAGCCACAGTTGCCACCCGTGAAGACTTTTTGTTAAAAAATTTCTTGTGGTAGGAACTTATTGGGCTTCTTGAACATGGAAAGAATGTTTCATCATTTCAGGGAAATTTATCACTTGATCTTTCTAGAATTATCTTCTCCCATTCTCTTATTCATCTGTTCTAAACACTAATATAAGACCTCTTATCCCTTTTCCATTTTTTCCTACCATTTTGTCTGTGATGTATTTTTGATACCTTTTTGGGAACTTGCTTTCAGTTCACTGTCTTCTTGTCTAATCTACTACCAGACATATCCACTGAGTTTTAAATTTTTATCTTATTTTTTTGTTTCTAGAAGTTCCATTTAGTTCTTTTTCAAAAGTGCTATATCTTATGGTTTTCTGTTAGATAATTTCAAGCTTATGATTTATTTCTTTAAATGTAGTAAGCATAATGATCTTTGATACTTCCAATAACTGAAGTCTCTGTGGGATTTTCTCATTCACTATTACCATTCCTTGTTTGCTTATGTTACTGTTCCTTTATCAGTGTGCTAGTCATTGCTGTTGAAAAATTATTTGTGGGAACCCCTGAAGGGCTAAGAAGAATGTGCTTTCCACCAGAGAGGTTTTGAATTTGCTCCTACTAGAGCATGTGGATACAATATCAGTAAGGAACCACCTTAAACCAAGACCACAGCTTTAGGTTTTCTGACCACCAGAACAGGCCACAGCTTCCCAGGGAGATGGTTTTATTTTGTTTTGTTTTGTATTTCTGTTTCTTCTCTGTAAAGTGCAAAAGCAGCCCTCTTTACCATCTTCTATGATTGATTGGGAGTAGGTTTAGTTTGATTTCTCCCATACCTGGAGGGTAGAGTCTGTGTGGTTGTAGCTTAATATGTGTGTGTTGGTTAGAAAGGAAGTCTTTTCTATGATTCTTTACCTTGGGGCAGCCTTGGACATTGACTGTTATTTTCTTCAACCCAAGTTTTTGCCAGGCATAGTGTGAATGAGAGTCTAGGGCCTGCTGTTCCTTTAAAAATACAAACTTAATTATTTTTTATAATTTATAGAAGTAATACGTGTTCACTGTAAAACAACAACAACAACAAAAAAACAACACAAAACTGTATAAAAAAGAAAAAATAACCTATAAGCTACAACCCAGAAAGGACCATTATTATTTTTTTTTTTTTTTGAGATAGAGTTTCATTTTGTTGTCCTTGGTAAAGTGATATGCCATCAGAGCTAACAGCAACCTCAAACTCTTGGGTTCAAGTGATTCTCTTGGCTCAGCCTCTCAAGTAGCTGAGACTACAGGCGCCCTCCACAACACCTGGCTAGTTTTTCTATTTTTAGAGATAGGGTGTCACTCTTTCTCAGGCTGGTCTCGAACTTTTGAGTTCAAATAATCCACCTGCCTGAGCCTCCCAGAGTGCTGGATATAGGTATGATTTGCATGGCCGGCCAAAAATGGATGTTATTAAGATCTTAGGGGCAGCATGCTGGTTATTTCTTTTTCTTTTTTTTAATTTTTAAAAAATTTTTTTTCTTTTTTTCTTACTTTCTTTTTTGTAGAGCCCTCGGTAGAGTGCCGTGGCGTCACACAGTTCACAGCAATCTCCAACTCCTGGGCTTAAGTGATCCTCTTTACTCAGCCTCCCGAGTAGCTGGGGCCACAGGCACCCACCACAGCATCCCACTATTTTTTGTTGTAGTTTGGCTGGGGCTGGGTTTGAACCCACCACCCTTGGTGTTTGGGGCCGGTGCCCTACCCACTGAGCCACAGGTGCTGCCCTGGTTATTTCTTTCATGAATACTTTTGTATTCCGTAGATCATTCATGATTTTGGGCTCTATATTTCTGTGTTATTAAAAATTATTTGCCTGCACTCTGAGAGGCCAAGGCAGGTGGATTGCTTGAGCTCATGAGTTTGAGACCAGCCTGAGCAAAAGCGAGACCCTATCTCTACTAGAAATAGAAAAATTGAAGCAAGAGGATCGCTTGAGCCTGAGTTGGAGGTTGCTGTGAGCTATGACGCCACAGAACTCTACCCAGACCAACAGCTTCAGACTCTGTCTCAAAAAAAGAAAAATTATTCATATGGGGCCGGTGCCCTACCCCTTTGAGCCACAAGCGCTGCCGTACTCACACTTTCTTATGAAAGATAGAACACAACTATAGCCCAGGATGAAGGAGAGAAATGGAATGGGAAGGGAGGGGAGAGAGTAGGTTTGATAGAGGGAGGGTGAATGGCAGGACCACGTCTATGGTACATATTGCAAGGGTACAAGTCAAATCTGTCAAGTGTAGAACATAAATGTCTTAACACAATAATGAAGTAAATGAGGCAAAAGCTATATTGATTGGTTTGATGTAAGCATGTCAGATTGTATAAAAAAACAACACATTGTACCCCCACATATGCATAAATGTATTCATGATCTATGTGTATATGACTTAATAAAAAAAAAATAGAAAAATAAAAAAAAAAAAGAAAGAAAGAAAAATTATTTACCTGTCTGGGTGTGGTGGCTAACGTACGAAATCCTAGCAGTCTGGGAGGCCCAGGCGGGTGGATTACTTGAGCTCACGAGTTTGAGACCAGCCTGAGTGAGAGTGAGACCCTGTTTCTAAAAACTAGCTGAGCGTTGTAGCAGGCACCTGTAGTCCCAGCTACTCAGGAGGCTGAGGCAAGAGGATTACTTGAGCCCAAGAGTTTGAAGTTGCTGTGAGCTATGATGCCACAGCATTCTACCCAGAGTGACAAGAGTGAGACTCTACCAACAACAAAAAAAATTATTTGGCTCAGCACCCATAGCTCTGTGGTTAGGGTGCCAGCCACATACACTGAGGCCTGGTGGGTTCAAGCCTGGCCTAGGCTTGCTAAACAACAATGACAAGTGCAACAGAAAATAGCTGGGTGTTGTGAGTGCCTGTAGTCCCAGCTACTCGGAAGGCTGAGGCAAGAGAATTGCTTAAGCCCAAGAGTTTGAGGTTGCTCTGAGCAGTGACGTGACACCATGGCACTCTACTGAAGGTGACATAGTGAGACTCTGTCTCAAAAAAAAAAAAAAAATAATAATTTGCCAACATTTTCCTGGCTGCCTAATATGCTATTGTACAGCTAAATTATTCTCTAATTGTTGGAAATGCAGGTTGATTCCAATGTGATATTTTTGAACATTTTAAAGGCTCTTGATTCTTTTCATCACCTTGCTTTTCAGAAAAACGCAGTTAATACATCTCCAGCAGCAGGTGAAGGTATTGATCTGGACTTATAAACTTCTTTATAAAAGAAGTTTTCCTGGAAGACCAAGCTGATTGTGGTGCTATTTAATCACTTGTGTGTCTGTTGGGGTAATAGAAAAATGACCCAAATGCTTTGTTATTTTAATATTTCATAATATTGTCTACATTTTTCTTCCTCTTCAGGGAGAGACAAACAGGATTATAGCCTCCCACACCTTGAACAAAAACTCTTCCAGATCACACTGCATTTTTACCATCTATGTGGAGGTTGGTAAAAGGCTCTTTGATGGGCGGCTTAGTCGGTAAGGTTCCGGCCCCGTACACCAAGGGTGGCGAGTTCAAACCCGGCCCCGGCCGAACTGCAACAAATAGCCGGGTGTTGTGGCGGGCGCCTGTAGTCCCAGCTACTCGGGAGGCTGAGGCAAGAGAATCTCTTAAGCCCAGGAGTTGGAGGTTGCTGTGAGCTGTGTGATGCCATGGCACTCTACCGAGGGCCATAAAGTGAAACTGTCTCTACAAAAAAAAAAAAAAAAAGGCTCTCTGATGAGCCTGGGAAGGGCAGTCAATTCTTGTGGGGAGTGCTCAGTCAGAAACTGCCCCCTATGATAGTCTAAATTCATTTTGGATGTTTTGTAGGCCCATTCTCGGACTTTATCAGATGAAAAGTACATCACTTCCAAAATTAACTTGGTGGATCTAGCAGGCTCTGAGAGGCTTGGCAAGTCTGGGGTAAGTGAGGAGGGCAAGGGGTTGCTTCTCAACAAGCCAGCGGCCCTATTTCTGGCATGATGTCTATGCATGTGGGCTGCTCTTCTTCAGGTATCTGTGAGCACAATCCGGAGCTAGGTTAAGTGGATCATGTGGGCTTGCTAGAGGGACAGAATTGGCGGATGAGAAACAGCTGCTAAATAGGGCCAGTTTCTACCTCTCCGGATTTTTGTAAACATTAAGTGTGACCTATATACCTCTAAGGTGCCTGATACTCAGTAAGTATTCATTAAATGCTTCATGCTAGGCCAGGTGGCTTATACCTATAATCCTAGCATTATGGAATGCCATGGCAGATGGATTGGTTGAGCTTAGGAGTTTGAGACCAGCCTGAGCAAGAGCAAGATGCTGTCTCTAAAAAAACTAATCTGGCATTATGGTAGGTACCTGTAGTCCCCAGCTACTTGGGAGGAGGCAAAAGGATCACCTGACCCCAGGAGTTTGAGGTTGCTGTGAGCTGTGCTGCCAGGGCACTCCATCAAGGGTGATAAAGTGAGACTCTGTCTCAAAAATAAAGAAATCAATGCTTCATGCTAGTACTTCTTGGTATATCAATATAAGTATTTGTATGAGTGATTGAATGAGTATTTCATTTCAAATAAATACCTATATGAGTGTATTAGCACTAGCACTTACAAGTATATTCAAATGAACATCCATATGTGCATTCATATGAGTGTTTGAATATTCACAGCATTATTTGCTCAAGTATCTGTACAGTATTTCTATATATATTCATATTAGCATGAATTTTTGAGTGACTGTTCATATGAATATTCACATGAGCATTTATGTGAACATTTGCATGAGTATTCCTATGAATTTTAGTATTACTATTATTAGCCCAAGATAGAATACAATCCCATGACATTAAGGGAGGCCCCTTGTTCTGGGAAAGAGGCTCTGGCCTGACCACAGACTTACAGTATCACCTTAAACCAGGACAGCAGCCATTTTGAGTGTGGCAGACTGTCCAAAGTAGATTAACCTTTGGTTTGTAGTCTGAGGGCCGAGTCCTGAAAGAAGCCACTTACATCAACAAGTCGCTGTCATTCCTGGAGCAGGCCATCATTGCCCTTGGGGACCAGAAGCGGGACCACATTCCTTTCCGGCAGTGCAAGCTCACTCATGCCCTAAAGGACTCATTAGGTAAGGGGGTATGGTTGGTGCCTAGGGAGGAGGGTCTGTGTCTCTGAGAAAGGACAAGTGGCATAGCTGCCACTGATGATAATAGCATCATTCCTGACTGGTAGCATGGATTTACCTGTAGCTGTTTCACAGTGATTTCAGACACATCCTGAAAATACAAAATGAAGCACAGTGCCCTCTTCTTGTACCCAGAACATGCCATGGTGTTCACTTCTTAGAACCTTTACTTAAGCTTTTACCTCTACTGTGAATGTGTTCTCTTTTCCCCTCACCCCTAAACCAGCTGGCAGAGTCCTCCATGGCCTTGAAGTTCCAGTAGGAGGGCCTCTCCTTTTACGTCTTCCCTTCCTCTGTAGCCTCCTGGGTAGAGTAGCCAGGGTTGTGTCTTATAATTCCCATGAATTTAGGCCTTTGTGTTAGGCCTGACAACATAGTCATCAGTGTCTGAGTGTTAACTGAGTGTCACCATGAGCAAAACCTTGCCTAATACTTCTCCCCCCAAATCCTGCCCTGCACTGTGTCTCCTCTTTTATTCTCTCCTGACTGCTCTTTTAGGTATATCTGATACACTCTCTCCCTTCCTAATAATCTCTTCCTCTTGCCTGGCAATCTCATACATGTTTGGGTGTGTACCCTCTGTCTTAGTTCAGGATGCTATAACGAAATCCCCATAGACTAAGTGACTTAAACAACAGACTTTGAATTCTCACAGTTCTAGGGACTGGGAAGTCTAAGAACAAGGTGCCAGCAGATTCGATTCCTGGTGAGGGCCTTCTTCCTGGCTTGTAGGGGACCACCTGCTCCCTGTATCCTCACATGAAAAAAAAAAAAAAGAGAGAGAGAGAGGGCTCTGATTTCTCTTTCTTTTCTTATAAGGATGCTAATGCCATTATGGGGGCCTTGCCCTCATGACCTCTTCTACACCTTATTACCTCCCAAAGGCCCCACCTTCAAATATCATCACATTGGGGATTTAGAGCTTCAACATAGGAGTTTTATGAGATACAAACATTCAGTCCATAACAGACTCCCACTGTTACCAATAGAGCTTGGCCAACAAACCTCATGGTTCATGGCCCTTCTGTGTCCTGCTTTCTGTAGGGGGAAATTGCAATATGGTCCTCGTGACAAACATCTATGGAGAAGCCACCCAGTTAGAAGAAACGGTATGTATGGACAGCCAGTGTGGCCAGGTTGGAATCCTTCATGGGAGCCAGAACTGGGTATGGTTGGCTCCTGGCTAAGCTGGCACAGTAGCCAAGTAGGCATTATTGAGAGTCAAAAGATCTTGGAAATGAATCTGAGCCAAAATTGCTTAGGGGCCCCCAGAATTAGGATCCAAATACCAAGCACTAAGCACCCCTGTGAAGAAGGCATGGCAGGAGGGAGGCAGGGGCAGTATGAAGGACCATGCAGGGAGGAGAGGCTGAGGGCCAGCTTTTTGGGGACAAGGACCATGTTTCCTAGGGTGCTATTCCTGCAAATGGGGATCAAGGACAATTGGTTACTTGTTCTTCATTATCACACATGTTTAAACATATTGAAAACACCACAGGGTTCCAGGCTGTGGTTAAAAGATCCATATGAGCAGATAGGTATTAAGCATCTGCTGTGTGCAAGGTAAGAGCAGAACAGCTCAATAGAGATGAGTTATACATGGCCTTTAGGCTCAAATATATCCCAACCCAAGAAGAGAGAGGCCATAGTCCTCTGTAATGTGAGAGGCCCATGGGAGGACACCTTCAGAGGAAGGGGAGTGGGGTGGTTTTCTGAAGCTGGGGTGGTGAAAAGTGGGCACTGAGCCGGCTAGGGTTAAAGGATTGGTGGTAGGATGAGCAGAAGTATTCCTGGCAGAGCTAACAGTGGGACTGAAAGTGTGACCAATGCCAGGAACATCTGACCACTGCAGGGGTGGGCTCAGGAAAAGCCCGAGGGCTCAGGAGAAGCTCATTTTGAGGAAAAGCAGGAAAGAAATTGAGGGGGCTGGATGCTCCTGGGTAGCCAAGGTCCTTGGTTGTTTTTCTGCAGGTGACTAGATCTTTCACAGGGTTTGAGTAGGGAAGAACTGTGGCCAGAGGTGTGACTCAGGGAGATTAACCCAATGACAGAATATAGGAGGTAAGGGGAGAAGAGAAGCATAGAATCAGAGAATGTGAGAATCAGAGGCAGGAATAAGAATCCAACACAGTGACATAGGTGACTCCCTGAACCAAGAGGACTTATTGAAGAGGTTTCAGGGATTCTGGACAAAGGTATCTCAGGAGTATGGAAGCTAATAATTCTCTTCTCCAAATGGTTGAAAACTTTAAAAATGTTCCTAACATAGATTGTGTTGCTGTATGCACTGACACTGCACATGTGTGCATAAGTAACCACAGTGATGGAGTTGTGACCACGTTTGCTGCTGTGATTGGAGCAGGAGAGTCTGGCTTGGCTGCACACAAGTCAGGGCTCCTTTGCTGAGATATGAGTCAGCCCAGTGTGGTAGGAGGCAGGACTCATGGGGCCTGCCTCCTGTTGTCACTGGCTCCTCTTAATTGCCAATTGCTCTTCTAACAGCTCAGGCATAGTGTCAGAGTTTCCCAAGTGCCTGCTCGTGTGGCCACCTCATGGGCCTCTAGCCATAATTACCTCTGCCAGGCTGCTCTGCTAAGGGACTCTTGTGGGATCCCCCTCACCCCCAGGTGTCACTCCATATACCCAGGAGACTCAACAATCCATTTTGGACCATGCTTCTGGGCAGAGATTTGTATTTCCTAATGGACTCCTTTTACCTGTATGTCTATACTCACAAGCAATGGACCAAAGACATCCAAGTCAACACACTCATTTTCAAACTCTGCTGACTTGAGTTTTTGACTTTGCTACTGAGTAGCAAAGGCTAACTAATACATTCAAATGCTTCTTTCCACCCAACTTCAACATTTACCACACACCATTTGATGACTTTATGGGAGAAACTGATTGCCCAGGCACTCAATGCTCATCTCAAGTTTACCACCAGCACCTGTTGAGCCTCCTCTTGTGGCACCTCTCATTGTTTTTCTCAGTGCCCTCAGATACTGACCCACCTCTTGCCTCCCTCACACTGGGGCACCTTGTCCCTCCATCATGATATCTTTACCCCTTCTCTATCACCTAGGCTCTACCCCAGTCCCCACCCAGGGCATTACAAGGGTTTCCTATAGGTCCTCCTCCTCCCAGAAGTGAAGAGTATAGACTCAGGAGCCAAAGTGCCTGGGATGAATTCCTGTTCCACCACCGACCAGCTCTGTGGCTGTAAGTAGGTTGCTTGACGTCTCTGGGTTTCACTGTCCTCATCTATAAAAATCAGACTGAGAATGTTCCTTCCTTATATGACGTTGTGAGGATTAAATTAGTTAACACCCATAAAACACATAGAGCAGAGCCTGAGCCCCAGCAAGCTCACCTGTCACCTCATAGAATAAAGGGCCGAGCAAGCTGAGCCAGACCCTTCTCCTGACAGTCTGGGAGGTATGGGCCTCAGGTATCTGATACAGGGTTAGATGTGATATCCATAAGCCTTGCTGAAGGAAGGCTGAGAGAATAGGGGCCCAGTACCCCATCCTATCCTGAGGTGGCCTCATGGCTCTGCAGCAGTGAGGTCCCTGAGGGACAAGGCATCTCTCTGTGGTGTTAGCAAGGCCTTTTAGTTCAAATGCTGTGGAGACTCTTTGTGAATGGTGGCAGGACACTGGTGGGTTGACTAAGAGCAATCATGCCCTAGAGCAGAATATGTCAGCATGTGTGGGTGGAGATCTGAGCTCTCACATATGCTGCAGAACTACCCATCCCCATTCTGAGTGCTTGTCCATCTACAGTGTACCTGAGCATGTGCCTTCCCAGCAGTGGCTCAGGGGGAGGCTTGGCAGGTTAAAGTTTGAGCAGATACTGCTCAGCGTCTAGACTTGCACTGTCTGTCATGGCAGCCACTGGCCACACATAGCTATTAAGCATTTAAATGCTTATGGTTGATTCAAACTGAGATATAGTGTAAGTGTAAAATGCACACATATGTCCAAAATAATGATTTCAACATAATAATATTTTAATGAATGCAATATTTCACTTTTTTTAAACTAGGTTTTTGAAAACTTGTGTGCATTTTACACTTATACTATATTAGTTTAGACATCAGTTTAGACAATATTTTAGACATTAGTTTAAATTTTAAACTAGTATGTCTAAAATAACTATACTAAAATTATTTCCGTCTGCTTTTCATCTATTCTCATATGATTACTAAAAAATTTAAAATTATATATATGGCCTGTATTTGTGGTTAGCCTTATATTTCCATTGGATATCACCAATCTGGACTTTGAAAAGCATATGAAGGAGGGCAGGGGCCACCCTTCTCAAGAAGACACACTGTGGGTTGTGGAAGGGGTAGAGACCTTTCCTGTGAAGGAGGACCAGGAGGCTTCAGGGAGAAAGCTAGTTTTTAGTTGGACCTGAAAGAGAGAGTGAAAATTGGGAAATCAGATAGCAAAGGAGAAGAAAGGGCTAAGTAAGGGTTCCTTGAGAAAAGGCATAGAAGTAGAAGATGGTCAGGTTGAAAGAAATAGAACAGTGTATATTTTCATAGTGTACACAAAGACCAGGCTGCATTATGTGCCCTCTGTCAACTTCCTGTTCTTCCTATTCCACTCCCACCCCACTTGGGGACTGCACTGCTGAGAGCTCTTTTGACCAGTGCAGTGTCCTCTCAGGGAGGTAAACCAACATGGTGGTTTGGACAAGACAGCTTGAAGAACCAGGAGAGGGGAGGCAAGTCTTTGAGAAGGCTGATCTCTTGGGGTCTCACTTTAGTGAAGAGCCATCTGATGTCTACCTGGTCTCTTTTTCAGCTGTCTTCTCTGCGATTTGCCAGCAGGATGAAACTGGTTACCACGGAGCCTGCCATCAACGAAAAGTATGATGCTGAGGTATTAAGGTGAAGAGGTGCCTCACTGTGGGGAAGGTGTATGGGTTTGCTACCTGGGTCACACAAGCCTCTTTCCTATCTTTCTTCAACCAAAGATAACCAGGCATCCCTGCATCAGTCCCTTTCTACTCTGGGGTAGGCCAGAGTCTTCAGAGTCCCTGGAGAACCATAGGGCTGACACAGAGGTGAAAGGTCATTACTCAGTTCACATGCAGGGGAAGTCTGGATACCTTGGGCGTCTATGTGAGATTTCCTTAGAGCTATTTCAGAACTAAATCAGTATGAACTGTCTTTCAGAATTGTCTATGTCACTATAGAACCTCTTTCCTCCCAGCCTGAGTCACTACAGAATATCTTTCCTCCAAGGAGAGCTGACCAATGAAGAATGCACAACATGAACATTAACCAAGGAAATGCAAATTAAAACTTCAGTGGAATTCCACTCTGAAACTAGCAATAACTAGAATTTTTCTGACAACACAGAAGGATGAAGAGAATGTGGAGAAACAGGAACTCTTGGCCATTTCTAATGGGGTTGTAACTGATACAACCACTTTGGGGAGTGTTTTGACATCTAATATAGTAAAAACACATTTATTGTTAATTTGACTTTCCTTTAAGGTGTTTATGGAATTGTAGTTACTAGAGACAAGAGCAATTGCATATCCTAAGGTGATTACAAACCAGACTTTTCAGATTCTAAATCTTGAAGGAAAATTGCAGTCCCTGTGGTTCTGTGGAATTAACCCATGCTTTAAAGGTTGGGTAGGAAGTGGAACTTAGAGCAGTGGTTCCCAAACTTGAGCAGGCATCAGAATTCACCTGGCCAGTTTGTTAAACCATAGGTCACTGGATCCCTTCCCAGAATTCCTGATTCTTTTCGTCTGGGGGTAGGACCTGAAGATTTGCATTTTTTTTTTTAATCGAGGTGAAGGGAATTCTTTTTTCTTTTCTTTTCTTTTTTTTTTTTTGAGATAGAGTCTCACTTTGTGCATCATAGCTCACAGCAACCTCAAACTCCTGGGCTCAAGTAATTCACTTGCCTCAGCCTCCCAAGTAGCTAGGACTACAGGTGCCCACCACAACGCCCAGCTATTTATTAGAGATGGGGGTCTCACTCTTGCTCAGGGTGGTCTCAAACTCATGAGCTCAGGCAATCCACTTGCCTCAGCCTCCCAAAGGATAGGATTACAGGCGTGAACCACCATGCCAGACAAGATTTGCATTACTAATAAGTTGCTATGTGTTGCTGCTGCTGCTGCTCTGGGGCCACACTTTGAGAAACACAGGTGTACAGTTAAGAGTCCCAGCAACCAAGGGGATACTTGCCGCCAGCAGCTCTTGGTGAATAGTGTGTTCCACAGACTCTAAGGAAAGACTGAGCAAGAGTTCACTCGCAATTCACAAGTAGCTGAGGTGGTGAAAAGAGGGGTTAGGACGTGGACAGCCGCTTGCAGGAGATCCAGGAGTGGCAGAAGTTATGGCGAGAGCTCCTTGTGCAGCAGTTGGGAGGTGAAAGTTGGGAGCTGACAGCATTGGTACTGTCGCCATAAATAGCAAAGATGAGCAGAGAGAAATTGCTGACACAAGAGAAACTTGCAGAGCTTCTTAGGATACTTCTGCTCCAAATACAAAATTTAAGTTTTTGGATGAAGGAAAGACAGATGAAGACAAAAATGGAAGAATATAAGGAAGAAGTAGAAATGCAACATGAAGAAGAAAACTTACCATATGAAGAAGAGAAAGATTCAAGTACTTTTCTTAAGGAAACACAGAATTTGAATCCCCATGATGATTACTGCCAACATTTTGTACACACTGGATGTAGGTCTCAGAATTTCATCAGGGATGTAGGTTTAGCTGACAGATTTGAAGAACACCTAAACTAAGGGAGCTCATAGACTAAAGGATGAGTTAGTAGCTAAATCTAACATTCCTCCTATGTATTGACAAGCAGATATGGAAGTCTTTGACATCAGAGAACTAACACCCAAATTTGATGTTATTCTTCTGGAACCCCCTTTGGAAGAACATTACAGAGAGACTGGCATCACCGCTAATGAAAAATGCTGGACTTGGGATGATATTATGAAGCTAAAAATTGATGAGATTACAGCACTTTGATCGTTTATTTTTGTCTGGTGTGCTTCTGGGGCAGGATTGGACCTTCGAAGAGTGTGTTTATGTAAAGGGGGTTATAGAAGATGTGAAGGTATTTGTTGGATTAAAACCAATAAAAACAATCCTGGGAAGACTAAAACTTTAGATCCAAAGGCTGTCGTCTTTCAGAGAACAAAGGAACGCTGCCTCATGAGGATCAAAGGAACTGTGAAGCGTAGCACAGACGGGGACTTCATTCGTGATAATATTGATGTTGACATAATTATCACCAAAGAACCTGAAATTGGCAATATAGAAAAACCTGTAGAAATTTTTCATATAATTGAGCATTTTTGTCTTGGGAGAAGACGCCTTCAACTATTTGGAAGAGATAGTATAATTAGAGCAGGCTGGCTCACAGTTGGACCAAAGCTTACAAATAACAACTACAATGCAGAAACGTTTGCATCCTATTTCAGTGCCGCCAATCCCTGCTTGGCTGGATGTACAGAAGAAATTGAGAGACTTTGACCCAAATCACTTCCTCCCAAATCTAAATCTGATTGGGGTGGGGTAGCACCCAGAGGCAGAGGTAGAAGTGGCACTTGTGTTGGCCGGGGATGAGAAAGAAATCGATCTAACTTCTGAGGAGAGAGAGGTAGCTTTAGAGGAGGCCATGGAGGAGCACACAGAGGTAGCTTTCCACCTCGATAATATTTGATTTTTTGTTTGTTTGTTTGTTTGGTTGGTTTTTTTGAGACAGAGTCTCCCTTTGTCGCCCTTAGTAGAGTGCCGTGCCATCACAGCTCACAGGAACCTCCAGCTCTTGGGTGGGCTTAGGCAATTCTCTTGCCTCAGCCTCCCGAGTAGCTGGGACTAGAGGCACCCACCACAATGCCCGGTTTTGTTGTTGCAGTTTGGCCGGGGCCTGGTTCAAACCCCCTACCCTCAGTATATGGGGCCAGCACCCTACTCACTGAGCCACAGGCACGGCCCACCTCGATAATTTTTGAAGACATTGATCCTATTAATGCACCCTCTAGCTATCTTTATTATTATTTGCATTTCAAGTGGGAAACTTACTTTAGAACTTAATTCAAGCTTGCACCTTTACTTTGGTTTCTCTGAGCTAAAGGAATCTTAGTCAGCCTCCTTTGCAGTTGTTACACATACTGTCTAGTTTTGTTCAGGATAAATGAGCAATTCTGCCTCTTGTCATCTGCGTGAACAGAATGGAGCAACACATGTAGACTTCAGAGACTGAATTTGTTCTGATAAATTCAACTACTTATAAAAGTTTTGCTTTTTATTTTATTTATTTATTTTTGTAGAGATGGAGTCTCACTTTATTGCCCTCAGTAGAGTGCCATGGCGTCACACAGCTCACAGCAACCTCCAACTCCTGGGCTTAGGAGATTCTCTTGTCTTAGCCTCCCGAGTAGCTGGGACTACAGGCGCCCGCCACAGTGCCCAGCTATTTTTTTTCTTGCAGTTTGGCTGGGGCCGAGTTTGAACCCGCCACCCTTGGTATATGGAGCCGGCGCCCTACTCACTGAGCCACAGGAACAGCTCAAGTTTTGCTTTTTAGAAATAGTTGAACAAGGGCGGTACCTATGTCTCATTGAGTAGGGCACTGGCCCCATATACCGAGGGTGGTAGGTTCGAACCTGGCCTCGGCCAAACTGCAACAACAACAACAAAAATTGCTGGGCATTCTGGTGGGCGCCTGTAGTCCCAGCTACTTGGGAGGCTGAGGCAAGAGAATTGCTTAAGCCCAGGAGTTGGAGGTTGCTGTGAGCTGTGATGCCATGGCACTTTACCCAGGGTGACAGCTTAAGGCTCTGTCTCAAAAAAAAAAAAAAAAAAGAAAATAAATAATTGAACAGTTGAAAATCTGTGGTATCATGATAGTGCCCATAGGAGTGGGTAATGTGCATCCTCCCACTGCTTTCATAGCAAATGGGGAGCTATCTGGAAGCCTTGACAGAATGGAGTTAGGACAGATGGTAAGCTTTTGTCAGAGTTTTAACGTTTTCTTGATAAAAGAATAAAAAGAGGTAGGCTTCTTTTTTAAATCTTAAATAAACTCAGATATGATTGAGTATTGAAGAAGTTGAGAGACTTTGAACAAAATCACCTCCTCCCAAATCTAATCTAATAGGGGAGGTAGAGATCGCAGGAGTGAAGAACTTGGTAGGCAGACTTAAAAAAAAAAAAATAACAAGGGCGGCGCCTGTGGTTCAGTGGGTAGGGCACTGGCCCCATATACTGAGGGTGACGGGTTCAAACCCTGCTCCGGCCAAACTACAACAAAAAATAGCTGGGCGGGAGGATGGCGGGAATTCTCAGCCCTGGCTAGCACGAACAAGGGGAGAGAAGGTTAGGGGAAGGAAGCCCCAAGGACTGGCGAACTGTGACCACAGTGGCAGGTGGAATGACTTTTTAGAAAACCTAGTGGACCAAAGGGGGCCATGTCCTTGGGAGCGCACCAGAAGTGGGGAGCAAGGACAGTTAGGTCTTTACTACCACTGGTCAAGACAGCTTCATGGGAAGGCTCTGGGGGAGCTGAGGAGATGGAGCGGGCGAATACTTTACGTCAAGAGGGAGAATCCAAAAGAGGTGTCTTAGCTCACTTGGAAAGACTAGAGGCTGAAGTGAACAGATTCTATAAAGGTAAACGTCTGAAGAGCTGCAGAGTGCGCAGGCAGTGGCAAGTGCTCTTGAAACCAAGATCCATAAACTAAGGCTTCTACGAGATGAGCTGAGGGCTGAACTGAAGCAACCACAAGCCAAAGTTAAAGCATCTATTGCCAATGTAGAACCTGACCAAAAAGTGGAGATCAGTGATGAAGAAGATTTGGAAAGAAAGCAGGAAAATATGAAACCCATTTTGCAGGCATTTTGTTTTACAGGACTCAGTGGTAAACTGACCAGCCGAGAAGTCCGCATCTGCATCAGTACTGCTTTTGAGGGGAACCTATTGGATTCTTATTTTGTGGACCTTGTCATACAGAAGCCTCTCCAGATACATCACCATTCGGTTCCAGTCTTCATTCCTCTAGAAGAAATAGCTTCAAAATACTTACAGACTGACATTCAGCGATTCCTGTTCAGTCTCTGGGAATATTTAAATGCTTACTCTGGGCGGAAGTACCAAGCAGATCATCTTCAGAGTAACTTTGCAGTTTTTCTGAATGGGCCGCTGCAGAGAAACTCCCTGTTCAACTTGCTGTCATTTACTTACAAAGTGGATCCAAGTGATCAGTCTTTCCAATTTTATGCAAGATTGCTGTATAAGGACCTCACAATGAGTCTTCCCACTGATGTCACTGTTACATATCAAGGAATGGAAGCATTATCCACTTCCCGGGAAGAACAGCGTGCATCCCATGAAATTCTG
>CAUYPK010032951.1:0-12035 GCA_963574355.1 Loris lydekkerianus
AAGGATTTTTTGAATTTCTGAGGGGTCTGTTGTTATTTCATCTTTAGCATTTCTGATTGATGAAGTTAGAGATTTTACTCTTTTTTTTTTCCCAGTTAGGTTGGCTAAAGGTTTATCTATTTTATTGATCTTTTCAAAAAACCAACTTTTGGATTTATTAATCTGTTGTATAATTCTTTTGTTTTTAATTTCATTTAATTCTGCTCTGATTTTGATTATTTCTTTTCTTCTGCTGGGTTTGGGGTTGGAATGTTCTTCCTTCTCCAGTTGCTTGAGATGTCCCATTAAGTTATTAACTTCCTCTTTCCATTTTCTTGAGGAAGGCTTGCAGTGCTATAAATTTTCCTCTTAGGACTGCCTTTGCAGTATCCCAGAGGTTCTGATAATTCATGTCTTCATTGTTGTTTTGTTCCAAAAATTTGGTGATTTCCTTCTTAATCTCTTCTTTAACCCATCTATCCTTCAGCATAAGGTTATTTAGCTTCCACGGTCTTGTATGGGTATGCAGATTCCTGTTGTTATTGAGTTCAACTTTTATTCCATGATGGTCTGAGAAGATGCAAGGAATAATTCCTATTTTTTAAAAATTTGCTGAGGTTAGATTTGTGGCCTAGGATGTGGTCAATTTTGGACTATGTTCCCTGGGCTGATGAGAAGAACATGTATTCAGTTTCGTTGAGAGGAAATGTTCTGTAGATGTCTGTTAAGTCCAGATGTTGAATGCTTAAGGTTAAATCTAAGATTTCTTTGCTTAGCTTCTTTTTGAAGGATCTATCCAGGACTGCTAAAGGGGTGTTAAAATCTCCAACTACTATGGAAGTGGAGGAGATCAAGTTGCTCATGTCTGTTAGAGTTTCTCTTATAAATTGAGGTGTGTTGTGGTTGGGTGCATAAATATTAATAATTGTAATCTCATCATATTGAGTATTACCTTTAGCGAATATGAAGTGTCCATCCTTATCCTTAATTATTTTGGTTGGTTTAAAGCCTATTGCATCTGCGAATAGGATTGCAACACCTGCTTTTTTTCTGCTTTCCACTTGCTTGGAGTATAGATGACCATCCCTTCACCTTGAGTCTATATTTGTCTTTTAATGTAAAATGCGATCTTGTATGCAGCAGATATCTGGCTTGAGTTTTTGTATCCAGTCATCCAACCTATGCCTCTTTAGAGGACAATTTAAACCATTCACATTAACATTCATATTAATTGAGAATATTAATAAGCCTTTCGAGAGTCTGGTGGACATTTTTAATCCTTTTGCAACTGTGGAAGTTAGAATTTGATCAAAATTTTCTGGGTGGGTTTACTTTTGTGGTGGAGGATTATGCTGGTCTTTATGGAGGATGGGTCTGAGAATATCCTGGAGAGCTGGTTTAATTGTGGCTAATTTCTTCGACATGTGAATGTCATTAAAATATTTAATTTCTCCATCATAAATGAAACTCAGTTTAGCTGGCACAGGATCCTGGGTTGAAAGTTATTTTGTTTTAGGAGATTAAAAGTCCATGGCCATCCTCTTCTAGCTTGAAAGGTTTCAGCAAAGAGATCTGTAGTTATTCTAATATTCTTCTGCTTATCGGTAATGATTTTCTTTTGTCTGGCTCCCTTCAGAATTTTCTCCTTCATATTAACTTTATTGAAATTGATTAAGATGTGTCTGGGGGATGTCTTATTTGGGTTGAGTCGTGCTGCAGTTCTGAAACTGTCTGCTATCTGAATTTCAGAATTCTTGGCATGTCTGGAAAGTTCTCTTTCATAATGTCATGGAGAAGAGACTCTGTGTCTTGTGAAGCCACTTCATCGCTTTCGGGAATCCCTATAACATGAATATTGGTTTTCTTTGAGTTATCCCAGAGCTCTCTGAGAGAGTGATCTGTTTTTGCCCTCCATTTCTCTTCCTCTTTGAGAGTTTGGGAGTGTTCAAAAACTTTATCTTCAATGTCAGAAATCCTTTCTTCTGCTTACTCTATTCTGTTACTGAGGGATTCTACTGTGTTTCTCAGATCTTTGAGAGCTGAAACTTCTTGTCTCAATGTGTCAAAATCTTTGGTCATTTGGTCTTTGAATTAGTTGAATTCTTGAAACATCTTTTGGGTTACTGCTTGGAATTCTAATTTGATCTTGTTTGCCATCCAGATTCTGAATTCGATTTCTGACATCTCAGCTATTTGTTTGTGCATGGGATCTTGCGCTGTGTCTGCCCCATTGTTCCTTGGGGGAGTTGATCTACTCTGATTATTCATATTGCCAGACTTTTTCCTTTGATTTCATCTCATGATTGTTTTTCACCTTTGCCTCTGGCTGTCCTCAGAGTTGGGGTGGTGTCTCTCCAAGATTAGACCCTGGGGGGATCACTCTATTGTTGCTTCATCTTTGTAGGGAGTGACCCTGTGTAGCTCTTCTGGGGCTGCCCCAGCCAGGGAGTTCTTTTTGTGGGAGCAGCTCCGGAGTATGACACCCCTGGATCCAGCAATAGGGCAGGGGGTGGTGCAGACAGTTCTGGGAGTGCCTGGTGCCCAGTGACTTTGGCACAGAGGGCCCAAGGTTCCAGCAGTCTCTGGCCAGGAAAAGGGCTCCTTGCACAGGCAGGGTGGGCTCCAGAGGGCACCGGCTACCAGAGTTCCTGGCCAGACGAGTGGGCCGGTGTGGAGGCAGGGAGGGTACAGGAGGGAGGATGCAGGGTTGCACGGCTCCTGGAGTTCCTGGTCAGGGTATGGGGAGGCTTGGTGGGCGGGGTAGTGGGTCCCGGGCGCAGCTCTTACTGGGGTATGGGTGGGCGCAGCTCTTCCAGAGGTCCGGGTGGGTGCCGATTGTGGGTCCTGGCACAGCTCTTCTTGAGGTCCAGGGGGTCCCAGCGTAGGTGGGGTTCAGGACGGTGCTGATTGCGGGTCACTGCACATTTCTTCCGGAGGTCTGGGAGGGTGCCGATCACAGGTTGCGGCGCAGCTCTTCTGGAGGTCCAGGAGGGGCCCAGCGCAGCTCCCCTTTATCTATTTTTATCTTAATATTATTTCTTTTTGTTTGTTTCTTGAGAGCTGAGGGGACACAGCTGTGATCTGGCAGGTAGGCCACAGCAGTGATCAGGCTCCTGGGGGCTAAGAGACCTTTCTACCTCTGGCCCTAGGAACATAGCATTGGCAAGACCATGCTGCAGAGTTTTTTATTTTTTTATTTTTTTATTTTTATTTATTTTTTGAGACAGAGTCTCACTTTGTTGCCCTGGGTAGAGTGCTCTGACATCACAGCTCACAGCAACCTCCAGCTGTTGGGCTTAGGTAATTCTCTTGTCTCAGCCTCCAGAGTAGCTGGGATTACAGGTGCCCATCACAACACCCGGCTATTTTGTTGTTGTTGTTGTTGTTGCAGTTTGGCCGGGGCTGGGTTTGAACCTGCCACCCTTAGTATATGGGGCCGGGGCCCTACTCACTGAGCCACAGGCACCACCTGAGTTTTTTTTAAATTTCATTTTCATTCTTACTTAATTTTTCCTTAGTGGTTTTTTTTTTTTTTTTCCCCTTGTTCTTTCCTTCCTAATTTTGGCAGAGGTAGAGTCTGGCTCTGCTCAGGCTGTAAAGATCACCTGATTTTCAGGAACCCTCCCAGTCCAGCCCTCTCAAAACCTTTGAGTTACAAGTGTGACCTTAGCACTATCCTGATAAATACCATTTCTTCTGTTAATCTAAGCCTTTCTTCCTGACCACCTTCTCTCCAGTTCTCTAAGTATTTTTTCCCTTCATTCTTCTGTTATTCCTCCTTCCCTTTTCCCCCTCTTTTCTTTTATTCTTTCTTCTCTTTTACTCTTTCTTTCCCCCTGTTTCTCCATGCCTGCTCTTTACCTTTCTCCCCATTTTGGCCTCACACCAAGAGGTCTTTTTATCACATAAACTCTGAGACAAGGTAGTTTGAAGCAAAGGAGGAACTGGGAAGGAAAAAAGTGCACAAACAGGTGAACAAGAAGAAAGTACCATGAAGGAACCAACAGAAAATTCAGGCACCATGAAAAACCAAAACAGAGCAACTCCTCCCAGGGACCACGAGGCATCTTTTACAGAAGACTCATACTATAAAGAATTAATGAATCTGTGGATTCTGGTTATTAGACCTTTTTTGGTGGCATAACTTGCAAAAATCCTCTCCCATTCTGAGGGCTGTCTTTTTGCTTTACTTAGTGTGTTCTTGGCATTGCAGAAGCTTTTTAATTTGATCAGATCCTAGTAATGTATTTTTGATGTTGCTTCAATTGCCTGGGGTGTCTTCCTCATGAAGTATTCTCCCAGGCCAATTTTCTCAAGTGTTTCCTCAAATTTATTACTAAGCAAAAAACAAGTGATCTCATTTCATTGTGGGCAAGAGACATGAACAGAAGCTTCTCTGAAGAAGATAGGCGCATGGCCTACAGACAGATGAAAAATGCTCATCATCTTTAATCATCAGAGAAATGCAAACCAAAAGTACTCTGAGATACCATCTAACTCCAGTAAGAGTAGCCCACATCACAAAATCCCACAACAAGCGAGGTTGGCGTGGATATGGAGAAACGAGAACACTTCTGCACTGCTGGTGGGAATGCAAGCTAGTATTTTCCTTCTGGAAGGAAGTTTGGAGAACACTCAGGCATCTAAATGTAGACCTGCCATTCGATCCTGCAATTCCTCTGCTAGGTGTACACCCAAAGGTCCTTGTGCTTTTATTTGCAGCTCAAAGCTTTGTGCCTGTCAAAGGTTGAGTGGAGCAGATACAGTAGACAGCCGTCTCACCTTGTTGGGGCTCCTCTGCAGCCCCTTCACTCCTGGATAAATTAGTTATCTCTCTCCCAACTGGTCCCATCCTCTCGTGCCTTCTGTCCAATTCTCTTCACCCTGGGTGCCCACGCTAGCACGCAGCCCCTCTGTTCTCACTTCAGTGGGGTGTGGGGAGATGTGATGAGCCCTGGATGTCAGCCTTCCATTTAATCCCCTCACCTTTTTTGCATGTTGTGAAGCCCTTTATCAGATTTGGGGGTTGCAGCAGCAAATCTGCCTGATGTCATCGGAAAACACCTAGAAACATTCCCTTCCTCTTATGCGACATTGTACCCAACAGCACAGAACACAGCATCCCCTACAGACAAGGAGAACTTTCCCCCCCAAAATGATACTTTTCTCACAGTGATCAGAGTTCACCTTCCAGTCTTGTCCTGTGCTTGCCCATTTGAATTGTGATAATCACTTACTCAAAGAAAACATTCCACAGGCTCAGCCCAGAGCCTGGAGTGATGTCCCTGGTTAACAGACACAGCATCAGGAGGCAGCAGTCTAGCAAGTCACCCAGCTGCCGCTGGTGTCACCTGCCTTGGACTCAAATCCAGGACGTCACACTTTCAAAGTGGCGGCTGCAAACAAGCTACTTGAGGGTAATTACAGTGTCCCCAACAGGGGGTTACTGTGAGGTTAAATTAGATAATCTGGAAGCACCTGGCATGCAATGATGAGAATCAAGATCATTACCCCCCACTCCCCAGGCGTCTGCATGATATCCCACCTTGTCTCCTCCAAGTTTGCTCCTGGTCCACCCAACTTTCTCTCTGTCCTATAGTAATGCAAACACATGACACCACTTAGCCTAAAGTAGATGCTAATTCCCATGCTCCCCACACAGTGCTGGGTTCTGTGGAGGATGGAAAGTGCACACCACCATCTCAAAGTGCAGGAGACGTCCAGTCTGGAGGGGATATAAGGGTAACAGTGTCCGAGGCCAGTGTCCTGGCTTCTAGCGAAGGACAGCGACAACAAGTAATACCTCCGTGCAGTGAATACGATTCTAAGTCCTTGTCCCGCATAAGCTGGGTGAATTCCTCATGACAGCCCGGTGCCCCGGGCAGCAGTGTTGATGTCATTATAGTGTCTTGCAGATGAGGACACTGAGACAGAGAGAGAAAGGTGACACTGTTAATAAGAGGTGGGACCATGGTGCCCAATGACTCCAGAATCCATGCTGGTCACCCCTGGGCCAAATAACACAGTGGCTGGTCTCTGGGGTTTGTTATTTAAAAAGCAGGTCCAGATGAGGTAGAACCAAGATCCTGGAGTCACAACCGTGGGCCCTTTCCTAACCACGCCTCTGTTGCAGCCTCGCCTGGGGTTCTTTTGCCCTCTGCATGGCTGTGTCGGTTGCGACCATGAGCAGATACACGGCCGCCCGCCTGGAGTTCACGGAGGAGCGGAGGAAGCAGAAGGACAGTCAGAGTCAGCGCGCCCAACACACCTGTCCAGAACCCAAGGCTTCGGAGATCGTTTGGGAAATAGGAGCTGCTCCCAGGCCTGCTGGACATGCCCTTGTGAACATTTCTGGGTATCTGCCACCAGGTGCCCCAAGCAAAGTGTCCATGTGCTAGTCATCCTCCAGGGACCAGATCTGCACAGGCACACAAGCCAGGCACTTGCACCCACAACAAACACCTCTAGGGTGGGCTTCAGAAGGCAGACCCAGGTAACCCCTTCATCTGCTTCACTAAACACCTTTGGCTTCAGCCTCTGATTCCTATTAAAATGCCAGTATCTTTAAGTGAGATAACTCTTATAGAAGATATCAACCATTGACACTCTAGTATAAAGGAGCTTCTTAAGCTTTCTTGACAGCGAGTTTAACAAGAATACCAAAGAAAGAGGGAGCATGCAAGTACTAAGGGGAAGAGAAGCTAAAGAAGGGGGAAAGCAAGTATTTAATTACAATAGATGCAAAATGTGCTGCCCACACAGGTTTTCTGTCAGAATAGCCCAGAAATTATTTTTCCCTAATTAACATGCAATAAAGTATGTATTGCTATTCCATACATCCTTTTTATTTTAATTAAGAAAATAGAAATTTCAAAATAAGTTTATGTTATTTTTAAAATATTTTTTCTCTGATTTTAAAATATTTTTTCTCTGAAATTTTGTGGTTTCTACTTATAGTAAAAGCAGCTTGGAAGGGTAATCAAATGATAAGAAGAAATGAATACACAGTCAAATGGAATGACATCTTATCACAATGAAGTGGAACAAATGTTTGAATTGTCCTGGTCGAATTAAATTGTCAGGCACTTTTGCTTCTAAAAATAAACTTTACCAAACATACAAGTCTTGTTTGAGGCAGCAGTGTACTGGGGGGTTCCTAATGTATTCAGTTGTGATATCATACTGATTTATCTTGTATTTCAAGCTAACATGTTATTTAGGCCCCAGGTTGTCAGACACATAATTTGGGTTTTTGAAAAAAGAAATGGATTGCCAAATTCTAACACTCTTAAATATGTCCTAGCTCAGTTTCATTTTTAAAACATTGTATTCATGTGTTTAGAATGCATGTCAGTTCTGGGGAAAAAAAAACAATGTTTCCAATAAAAAACAATCTGTGCTGTATTATAATATTTAATATTGCCATAAAACAAAGGGGAAAAATCCAGCTAACCTCTTCATGTTTTGGGCTCAAGTCAAGCACCTGTCTAAGAAACGCTGGTCCTGTGAAATTTTGTGTTTTGTTGCACGAAGCTTATTTGAAGAGATATAGATTTGAATATATATTCTCAATATATTGAGAATCTTCAATAAGATTCTCTTATTGAAGAGAAATAGATTTTGAAAAGAGAGAAAATGGAATAGCCCAACCCAGAGAAAGTGTGGTAGAATTCCGTGGGCCGTTTACTCACCTGGAGCAGAAAGGTTTGCACCCACCAGCCTCTGCCCTTGACATTGTGTAGTTTGTCACTCCGTGTGTTCCTGTAGTAGACCCTCTGTGACTGTCACAACATTAAGTCAAAGTCTGTGCCGAGAGAGAAGGAATACATGGGAAAGAACCATTTACTTAATTCTCTCTTGGAGAAAACTTATCTGTGGAGACTGCGGCTGAAGTTGCCAAGGAAGAAATGAAGGTTTTGGGCCATGTGAGAGCAGCTGGCCTCATCAGATGGTACAGCTGGCATTGCCAGGAACCAGTTAGACACTGGGGCAGCCCAGAAAAGTCCTCACTCACGAAGGTCACTCACTGAGGGTCAAGTCCAAAGCAATTCTCTCCTGCAGCCTCTGAGCTCCCAAGGTATTTTGCTTACTCTTACATGTATGAAATGCCAATTTTATTGAAGGACAACACATACAGAGAAAAGTATACAAACCATCAGTGTCCAGTTTTGTACATTTTTAGAAAGTGAACACACCCATGTAACCACACTGTGCATCAAGAATCAGAACCGAGATATTTCTTCTTCATCCATCTTTGCTGTAAACCAGTTAGATCTTAATTCTTTAGTATAATGAAATAGTCTTTTTTTTACATCCTCCCCCCTCTTATGGATTATAAAGTTTTCTCTGGAAGAACTGTTCTCTATACCTCTGCCCCTGGCATCTAGAACAATGGTTTTGCCAAATAGAAAATGTCATATATGTGTATATTTCTATACATACAGATGTATACAAATGTGTGTGCGTACATACACACTACATCACATAGAGCTTTGGCAGCTTTTCTAAAGCATTCTGTAGGGAGTACTACAGCTCAGAATTAAGGATTCAGACAACCTGCACATAAATCCTGGCTCCACTTTGACCTTGGGCAAGTCACTTAATCTCTCTTTGACTCAGTTTTCCCACCTGTAAGATAAGAACACTACTCCCACCTGTTTTAAGAGCTACAAGGACTAAGTGCCTTTGTGTACATGAAGATCTTAGGACCAAGCCTGGCACTTAGTAAGCACGATGGAAAAATTAACTGCTCGTCTGTGGCAGGCGCAAACACAGCATTAGGTCTCACAGGTGACAAAGAAACATGGTGGAGTCTGAGCTCTCCCACTGAGTTTCAGAAACAGTAGTGAAAAGTGCAGTGACCGTGTCTGAAAGAAAGTCAGGGTCAAGTGAGGGCAAAACCCGGCCGTCTCTAGTCTGAAACCCATCAGTCCTTGGTTAACCAGTCACCTTTATCAGGTGTTGACGATGTTCCAGACACCATGCTATTTCTCCAGGAAGGAAGGAAGCAGAACTTCTTCCTTTTCTGGTATTAGCAAAATGCCTGTTGGGGTCCATTGTTGAAGAATTGGTCCATGTCCACTATCCACTTATTACAGCACTAGACAAGGCTGTCTCTAGGGTGTCAATTGTTCTGAACAAACCGTCACCAGATCTGCTCCTCTCTGATCTTCCCCCGGCAGGCTCAGGGAACTAAGGGGCCGGGGTTCCAAGTCCCCCTCAGGAAGTGGTGAAGAAGGGTGGGCGCTGACTCAGGTGGTCGGGCAAGAATGAGCAAGGTGTTCAGAAGTGAAGACCTGAAGCAGCAGCAGTCTGACCCCAGGCAGCCAACGATTTTCCCGGAATTTGGTAATTCAGCCCTACACTCATCCAATTAGCCCTAAAGCAGTGATTTTCAACCAGTGTGCCGAGGCACTTTGGTGAGCCGTGAGAGGATCTCATGTGCTGCTAACATTTTTAAAGATCATTAATTAAATTATTTGCAAAAGAAGTTCAAAGCACAGTAAGTGTAGTCTTTTCTTGACTCTTTTTTATTGGATCAACATAATTTAACTGTGGCATGGAAGTTTAACTATAGGTTCAAGTGTGCTGTGCAATAAAAATGGTTGGAAAACACTGGGCTAGAGTCTGTTTCATTGATGGTTTTCATGCTATAGAGAGCTTAGCTGCATTTCTGACGAACCCCTTTGGGAATCAGTTTGGTTGTCTGGACTGAGACGGACTTCTTGAGCTCCAGAAAAAGATGGGTAGGCGTACTTGATGAGACTGGAATTATGTTTTCTCATCTCTGTTTCTGACTAAACACCTATGAAGAACACGTGTCTATAGCACTGCGTGGGAGTCTCAGAAGACACGCGCATGAGTCCGCCTTGCCCTCATGGGCCAACGACGGGAACAGTTCCAGGGCTGTCTGGCAGGGAGGATGGAGGAGATTGGAAAATAGCCAAGTTCCCTGAAGGTTAAAGGACACGTCAATCACTCAGATGGCTGACCAGCAACCTTATTCACTCTTGTTAAGCCAACTGCATTGCATTAGAAAGACAGGATCTAGAGGTGAAGTATGAACGTACTCAGTTCTAATATGAAACAGTAGACCTGACCACACAAGAGAAAAACTCGATTAAACTCAAGTGGGGAGGAGGGAGCTGGAGAGAGGAGGAGGGAAGGGGAACGGTGTGCTCTCACCTAACAGGCACAACGGCACTGTATATGGCACAACTCCTGGAGACGCACAACCACAACTTGAACTCCAACAAACTCAAACAATGTAACTTCATCACCTTACCCTTGCATTAAGCTGAAATAACAAAAAATGAATAAAGATCAGGTTTGAAGAACTAGGGTGTTTTAAGTTGTCCCACGAATCAGAAAAATGACATCTTTTATATGGTGAAAATGTGAAGAAAAAAAAGCAATTTGGAAACAAGAGCATTTGGGAGGCCAAAGAAATTACAAGTTTTATTTTTCTTTTTTCTTTCTTTTTTTTTTTTTTTATGCCCCTTTCATCCTGTGATTCTCCAAATTTTTTTATTTTTATTTTATTTTATTTTTATTGTTAAACCATAGCTGTGTACATTAGTGCAATCAAGGGGTACAATGTGCTGGTTTTATATACAATCTTAAATATTCTCATCAAACTGTTCAACATAGCCTTCATGGCATTTTCTTAGTTATTGTATGTAGACATTTGTATTCTGCATTTAGTAAGTTTCGCCTCCCATTCTAAGATGCACCATAGCTGTGGCCCCACCCATTGCCCTCCCTCTACCATAACCTCCCCCCTCCCTTCCCCTCCCTTGGCCCTTTCCCCATATTCTTGTGCTAGTTGGGTTATAGCCTTCAAGTGAAAGCTATAAATTTTAGCTTCATAGTAGGGCTGAGTACATTGGATACTTTTTCTTCCATTCCTGAGATACTTTGTTAAGAAGAATATGTTCCAGCTCCATCCATGTAAACATGAAAGAGGTAAAGTCTCCACCTTTCTTTAAGGCTGCATAGTATTCCATGGTATACATGTATCACGATTTGCTAGTCCATTCGTGGGTCTATGGGCACTTGGGCTTCTTCCATGACTTAGCAATTATAAATTGGGCTGCAATAAACATTCTGTTACAGATGTCTTTGTTATATTGTGACTTTTGGTCTTCTGGGTATAAACCTAGTAAAGGAATTATAGAATCGAATGGCAGGTCTATTTTTACGTCTCTAAGTATTCTCCAAACATCCTTCCAGAAGGAACGTATTAGTGGGCATTCCCACCAGCAGTGTAGAAGTGTGCCCTTCCACATCCACGCCAACATTTCTGGTTTTGGGATTTTGTTATGTGGGCTACTCTTACTGGAGTTAGGTGATATCTCAGAGTAGTTTTGATTTGCATTTCTCTGATGATTAAGGATGATGAGCTTTTTTTCATGTGTTTGTAGATTTTGCGTCTGTCTTCTTCAGAGAAGTTTCTCTTTAAGTCCCTTGCCCACCCTAAAATGGGGTCACAGGTTCTTTTCTTGCTAATAAATTAGAGTTCTTTGTGGATTCTGGTTATTAGACCTTTATCGGAGGTATAACCTGCAAATATTTTCTTTCATTCTTAGGGCCGTTTGCTTGCTTTACTCACTATGTTCTTGGCTGTACAGAAGCTTTTTAGTTTGATCAGGTCCTAGTAGTGTATTTTTGATACTGCTTCAATTGCCTGGGGAGTCCTCCTCATAAAATATTCACCCAGGCCTATTCCTTCAAGAGACTTCCTTGCACTTTCTTCAAGTATTTTTATAGTTTCATGTCTTAAGTTTAAATCTTTTATTCAGTGAGAGTCTATCTTAGTTCATGGTGAAAGGTGTGGCTCCAGTTTCAATCTTCTACAGGTTGCCAGCCAGTTTACCCATTTGTTAAATAGGGAATCTTTTCCCCACTGAATGTTTTTAATTGGCTTGTCAAAGATCAAATAATGGTAAGTAGCTGGATCCATCTCTTGGTTCTCTATTCTGTTCCAGACATCTATTTCTCTGCTTTTGTGCCAGTACTATGCTGTTTTGATCACTATTGATTTATAGTACAGTCTC
>CAUYPK010032953.1:0-30919 GCA_963574355.1 Loris lydekkerianus
TTTTTAAGACCAAAACAACTTGTATGTCTGTAAAAATTGCATATTTTTTACAGAAAGTATTTCTTTGAACAATAAAGGGGGTTCTCAAATTTAGTTTTCTTTTACTGCTTTTTGAATTTTGTAACTTCTGTAGTTAGGAACCCATTTTTTACAACTTTTCTATGCTAAACTTTGTCTTGATTAGTTCTAGAGTGTGTATTGAACCAATGTAATTGTATGCAACCTAGTTATAGTGGAATAAAGTTGATTCATAACGACGCAGACTTTGGTTTTCCTTTCTGACTTTGGCAAATATTCCATAAATAGGTTTTTCTTTGAAAACCTGGGATTGGGTGGTTGAAAAATAATAAAAATTAATCCTTTTGCTTTGTTATATGTAGGTTTTCAATAATTGGGTCAAAGAAGTGTTTTAAGGTGGGAGGGAATGGGTGACTTACAAATAATGGGCTCTCATCGGGTAGCAACTATTTTTGAGTTCCTTTCATTTGACCTAATTCAACTGGTGAAATTTAAATTTTGAGTTCATAAGCTATTCTTTGAAGCTTTTACTGAAAGATTTTTCTCAGCTGTTCCAAAGGGGACTTGGTGTGTAGAAAAAGATCGTATCAGGTGAATGGATGAGAGATACTTGATCACTTATTTGCTTTAATAAAGTGTAAAATTATGGCTTGGAAAAGCAGGTTAGAGTCTAACCATGGTGGTATTAAGGCTTCCTTGTTAAACACAGGTCTAAGCCTAGAAGGGTTTTTTAAACAGTCTTAAGTTGTCACCCTGGGTAGACTGCCGTGGCATCACAGCAACCTCCACCTCCAACTCTTGGGCTTAAGTGATTCTCTTGCCTCAGCCTCCCAAGTAGCTGGGATTATAGGGCCCGCCACAATGCCCGGCTGTTTTTGGTTGTAGTTGTCATTGTTTGGGGAGCCCGGGCTGGATTCAAACCCACCAGTTCTGGTGTATGTGGCTGGCACCTTAGCAGCTTGAGCTACAGATGCCGAGCCTAAGCCTAGTATGTTAATAAACAAATACTTACTGTTTCAAAAAAAGATCTTGTTAGTATCCCTTATAATTTTGGCTAGTTTTACTTAATTAAATTTTTAGGGCGGCACCTGTGGCTCAGTGGGTAGGGCGCCGGCCCCATATACCAAGGGCGACAGGTTCGAACCTGGCCCCAGCCGAACTGCAACAAAATTGCCGTGCACGGCTCGGCACCTGTGGCTCAAAGCGCCTAAGGGTCCAGCCACATACACCTGAGCTAGCGGATTTGAATCCTGCCCGGGCCCGCCAAACAATGACAGCAGCAACCAAAACATAGCTGGGCGTTGTGGCGGGCACCTGTAGTGCCAGCTACTTGGGAGGCAGAGGTAGAAGACTCGCTTGAGCCCAGGAGTTGGAGGTTGCTGTGAGCTGTGATGCCATGGCTCTACCCAGGACAACAGCTTGAGGCTCTGTCTCAAAAAAAAAAAAAAAAGAAAAGAAAAAAATAGCCGGGTTTTGTGGCAAGCACCTGTAGTCCCAGCTACTTGGGAGGCTGAGGCCAGAGAATCGCCTAAGTCCAGGAGTTGGAGGTTGCTATGAGCTGTGTGACGCCACGGCACTCCACCGAGGGCCATAGAGTGAGATTCTGTTTTTACAAAAAAAAAAAAAAAAAAAAAATTATAATGGATACATAATAGTTGTATCTTTATGGGGGTCATGTGATGTTTTGATATAGGTAGATAATGGAAATTAATCAAATCAGAGTAATTGGGGAATCTATCACCTAATTGGAATGTTAGAAACATTCCAATTAATTGTGGCTAATTTTAAATGGCAGTGAGATTTTCCACTGTTGGGTGACATTTAGCGATCTGTTGAGATTAATAGAATTCCTGGGAAAATCCCCCACATGATTTTTCATAGTTATTGGTCTCACATGCTTACTGGAATGCAGTTGAATACGAAATCATTGGCATGTCGAAATTCTGAGGAATTTACAGGTGGGTATATTCAGAGCGTCCAGCAGCCAGCCAGCTAGCTAATTCTCTTGGATTCAAAGCTAGGTACTTCACCCCTAGCATTTTGTTTCATGTAAAACCCAGGACAAACTCAGTGTGACTTTCTAGTTTCCATCAAATGCCCTGCAGCCTTTCTGACTCCTGCAGTGTGTGAGTCTGAGCCTGGAGCGGGATGACACTGTTGTGTAGTCAAAGGGAATCTGTGACAGGCCATTTAGTTTATGACAGCTGGGGGTCTTAAGTGCTAATGAAACCAAATGGGTCTTTTTAATTTACTTGCTGGATAATTTACTTAAATTCCATTTTGCTCTGGCTGGGGACTCCACTCTTGCTCCTGTTTTTGTTTCTTTATTTCAGATTAATATGAGGGTATAGGCTCGGTGCCGGTAGCACAGTGGATAGGGAGCCAGCCACATATACCAAGGGTGGCAGGTTTGACCCGGCCTGGAACAGCTAAAAAAATGACAACTGCAATAAGAAAATATCCAGGCGTTGTGGCGGTTGCCTGTAGTCCCAGCTACTTGGGAGGCTGAGGCAAGAGAATTGCTTAAGCCCAAGAGTTTGAGGTTGCTGCAAGCTGTGACCCCACAGCACTCTACCAACAGTGACATAGTGAGACTGTCTCAAAAATAAATAAAAAATAATATGAGGGTGCAAGTGATTAGGATACATCATTTGTGTTTGTTAGGTAAACTCCAAGTTGTAGCTGAGCCCTTCACCAGGAGGTGTGCCATATACTCCTACATTGTACCTGATAGTTTAGAGCACACCAACCTCCCTCCACCCCTTTCCTCCTCTTCCCTGCCCCCCACTTGAGTTTAATTGTGTTTTTCTCATGTACAGACAAGTAATTGTTCATCTACTGGTTTCACATCAGGATTGAGTACATTGGATGCTTGTTTTTCTATTCTTGTGATACTTAGGAGAATGTTCTTCAAAAGATGTACAGTCTCTATCTTTCTTTTGAGGACTAGACTCAATTTTCTTGCTTGAATCCTATAAAAGTCCTTTTCACAGTGTCTGCCAAGGGACGATTCTTTGGCCATGTTCTCTGGTACCCTGGTAAACAACTGAAAAGTCTTGCTTCTCCTCAGTGACTGGAGAGAAGGACCCTTTTGGTCACTGTCATGAATCTTGCTATTGATGCTCCTATAAAGCTACCCCAAACGGGTTCTTAGAGAACTCCTCCTTGTTACCTTGTTACGGGAGGACCAGAGGTCTGAAGATAGTTCATATTACGTGACCAGAGGGAGGAAAACTGAGATGGGAGCTGCTTCACGTACCTTCTGGGAAGATTTCCCCATGCAAATACGTGTGTGTAAAAATATACATTGTGGGTTTTCCTTCTCTAGCATGAACTTGCCTAAGTAACCTAAGTAACAAACTAGAGACCATTTGAGACATTCTTTATGTTAAAAAAACAAAAAAACAAAAAAACAAAAAAACACCCATATGGTTAGTCACTCATCTTCAAATCCAGGAGAAATTTGTCGTATTTCTGGATGAAAACTTGGAGAAATAAAAATTGACCGGGAAGGGTAGCAAAATACCAGGTACAAACATGGTACATGTGTTTCAATTTTGTTTTTCCTGAGATTTTGGAAGGAGAAATGAAGTTTGGCATTTAACAAGTTTAATAGGTTTTTTGATTTCAGAACAGGATAAACTGGGTTTTCCTCCCATTTGTAAGATTGAATTTAAACTCAGGCCAACCTCATCTTCTTGCACAAAGTATTTTCCAAGCAGAGTATTTTAAGGCACAATTTTCCTTGTAACTGGTCAATATAGGCAAAAACATTGCAGCAAATGCCTTCCTCGTGCCATGGAAAACAAGTTGTTAATATGATGTAGAAATAAAATATAACCACTTTTTCAGTAAGGAGTTTGGGGGGGGGGGGAAAGAAAGAGAATATGTGTGCATCTGTGTCCTCAACCCAAGGACTTTCCTAGATGAAAGGATGTAAGTTACTAAAAGAAAAGTGGGTGGTTCCTATCCAATGTATTCATAAAATGTGCTGCTTTCTTAGCAAAAGGTTGCAACCAAACATTGAGTAATGTTCCTTGGTTTGGATAGATATCCTTCAGGAACTATTTTCCAAAAGCAAAGTGAATGAGTTGCTTGAATGTTCTTTAAAAAGTGCTGAGCGGGCCAAAACTGTCAAGAAAATTTATCCAAATCATTGAAGTAGCTTCTAAAACTAAGGAGAGATGTTATATCCAGATTTTATAAACCTAGTGCATTTGGGCTGGAAGGCAGTTGAAGGGAAGGGCATTTTCGAGAAGCCTGCCTTACAGGTTCACAGTTACTTTATCAATGGCACCATTGAACTAAACAATCTCCTGAGTGCAATGCCTTGTCATTGAACAAATAATTAAAGTAAGAATGTTAAGATTTGTGTTCAAATTGTATTTTGTTTCCTTTAGACCTAAAGTGAGTCTGGTATGTAGAGCTTTAACATAAAGTGAGTTCAACGAAGAATTTAATTTTCCCAGGATCTTCAAATGAAATGGATACCTATACTGTATTGTTTTCTCCCAGGGCTGACTTGGACTGAGAACAGAGGGACTATACAGGTGTGTGCCCTCTCTTCCTTTGGAGTAGAGATCAAGCAGATAAGAGCCAGGTATCTTCAACCAGCAAGGATTCCCCTTCAGAGCAGGAATGTGAGCAGGTCACTTCTCCCAGGCCTTGATATCCCTATGTCTCAGGTTAAGGGCTTGAGCTAGGAGTTGGTGTGTATTTACATGTGTAGATTTGGAGAAGCTAGCCCTCTCTACTTGGGTCATTAGTAAATTTTATAAGAGACTCTTCTGGCCAGACGCAGTGACTCACGCCTATAACCCTAGCACTCTGCGAGGCTGAGACCAGTGGATTAGCTGAGCTCATGAGTTCGAGACCAGCCTGAGCCAGAGCGAGTCCCTGGTCTCTGGGACTACATTGTGGCAGGCACTTCCTGTAGTCCCAGCTACTTGGATGGCTGAGGAAAGGGATCACTTGTGCCTAAGAGTTTGAGGTTGCTGTGAGCTTATGGCTCCATAGCACTCTACCGAGTGTGACAAAGTGAGACTCTCTCTCAAAAAAACCAAAACAAGGGTGGTGCCCATGGATCAGTGGGTAGGATGCTGGCCCCATATGCCAAGGGTGGCGAGTTCAAACCCAGCCCTGGCCAAACTGCAACAAAAAAATAGCCAGGTGTTGTGGCAGATGCCTGTCGTCCCAGCTACTCGGGAGGCTGAGTCAAGAGAATTGCCTAAGTCCAAGAGCTGGAGGTTGCTGTGAGCTGCAACACTATGGTACTCTACCAAGAGCGATAAAGTGAGACTCTGTCTCTACAAGCAAAACAAAACACACACACACACACACACACACACACACACACAATTAAAAACTCTTGGCTTGCATCTTTGCTTGACAATGAATGTTTCAGCACAGATCTAGAGTTCTAGAGTGTTCCACTCTTTGCTCCAGCTTGAGGCTGTCATTCACAAATTCCTGGGTATAGTGCTGTTCTGCCAGGTGCAAATCTCCCTGCACATTACCATCCAGTTCAAATTTCATCTTTTTTGTTTGTTTGTTTTTTTGAGACAGAGCCTCAAGCTGTTGCCCTGAGTAGAGTGCTGTGGCATCACAGCTCACAGCAACCTCCAACTCCTGGGCTCAAGCGATTCTCCTGCCTTGGCCTCCCAAGTAGCTGGGAATACAGGCGCCCGCCACAATGCCTGGCTATTTTTTTGGTTGCAGCCGTCACTGTTGTTTGGCGAGTCCGGGCTGAATCAAACTTGCCAGCTCAGGAGTATGTGGCTGGCGCCTTAGCTGCTTGAGCCACAGGCGCCAAGCCCAAATTTCATCATTTTTTAAATGAAAGCACCATCAAAGACAACACTACATAGACACAGATCAGTGGAACTTAAAACATGTAAGAAAAGAAGTGTGCTTGCTGGGCCAGACAATGTGGAGAAGAGGCTTCACTTCTGAAGCACAATAAAATTTTAAAGCATTCATTTGGGCAACAATTTATAAATCAATTCCAAACCAGAAGAGGACAAACATCAAAACAAAGCAAGGAAAACATTTGATTGGTTACAGTTCTACAGTTGCCTTATTTGATCTATATTGTTGAAAAGTCCTAGTTATATAATAATGTTTGTTGACTGCTTCTAATCAGTTGAGCTCACATTCTGTTTTTTTCTTTCTTTATTTATTTATTTTATTATAGATAAAAATATGCACCATAGATGTGGACCAACCCATCACCCTCCCTCCACCCAAACCTCCCCCCTCCCTTCTGTTTTTTTCTTTAATAGCTTATGTTTGCAATTTAAGCAAGGTGAAGATCACTTATGCAGCCAAACTAGCTTTGTCTGCTTAGGGATTCTTCAGGCCTGGTATCCATTTTAATTTTCTTTAACAAAGGTCTATATCAGCAACCCACTATAAAGTATTCTAGATTGTCATTTGCTTTTTTCTGTTTCTGAGACAGAGTCTCTATCACCTTGTTTCATTATAGCTCACAGCAACCTCAAACTTTTGGGCTTGAGCGATCCTCTTGCCTCAGCCTCCCAAGTAGCTGAGAGTACAGATGTGTGCCACTAAACCCAGCTATTTTTAGTAGAGATGGAGTCTCTTGCCCAGGTTGGTCTTAAATTCCTGAACTCAAGCAATCCACCCACCTCAGTCTCCCAGAGTGCTAGGGTTATAGGAGTGAGCTACCGTGCCTGGCTCATTTGCACTGTTTTGAGACAGGGTCTCACTTTGGTGCCCAGGCTGGTCTCAAACTCCTGGCCTCAAGTGATCCTCCCTCCTCAGCCTTCTTAAATGCTGGGATTATAGGCATGAGCCACTGTGCCTGGCTGTCCTTTGCATTTTTGTTCAACATCACTGTTGCAAAATAGAATTCATGCTGTAGATTCAGTCATTTCTGGGGCTTTTGTTGCCTCTATGATGTTCTGAATTTAGAACCTCCTCCAGGTGCCCTTACAGAAACAGGAACACTATTGCCCTTCCTGCTTCCCATCATCAAGCATCTCTCCTTGCCTGGAGCTGCTCAGGGCTTTCCTCTTTAACCTTTGCAAGTCTAAAAGTGTGTGGGCTCCACATTCTTTTCTAAATGTGCAAAAGCCACCTGTTTGATAACGTGGTCCAGAATTTTACTGCGGCTCAATGTTGGGCATGCTGCTTTGCAGTTTCCGGAATCCACCCATATGTGCATTTATATTTAGTTGCCACCATCAACATTTTCCATCTCTTACATGTTTAGCCAACTTTTGTGTGGGCTGCTGCTTTGACCTTGCAGTGACGTTCTAAGCCTGCATGGGACCCAAAATAAATAATGAAAAGATCACCTGTTCACTGCAGTCAGCAACCTCTTTGACCTATTTCATTTCAGCTGTGGCTGGGACCCAAGTCAGGCACTTTAGAGGGGACGAGCAGCTCCTCCCTTGATGTCTCATGGGCAACATTTTGTCAATGGCTTTCAGGTGTGCTGAGGGTCTTATTACCTGCAGCTTTGGGTTTTTTTGTTTTGTTTTGTTTTGTTTTATTTTGTTTTTTGAGACAGAGCCTCAAGCTGTCGCCCTGGATAGAGTGCTGTAACATCACAGCTCACAGCAACCTCCAACTCCTGGGCTCAAGTGAGTCTCCTGTCTCTGCCTCCCAAGTAGCTGGGACAACAGGCACCCGCCACAACGCCTGGCTATTTTTTGGTTGCAGCCGTCATTGTTGTTTGGCAGGCCCGGGCTGGATTTGAATCCGCCAGCTCAGGTGTATGTGGCTGGCGCCTTAGCCACTTGAGCCACAGGTGCCGAGCCTACAGCTTTGGTTTTTGTCTGCAGCAGAACTGCTCCCCTACAGGTTGACATCAGGGTTCTAGTCTCTCTGGGAATGGTGCAGGCTGTGGGACTTGGAACTGGTCACGACTGCCTGGCCAAAGCATCCGAGAAACAGCTCGATCGTCGTTGCTTGAGAAGATAGACAATGGTGACAGAGTCTATTCCTGGGAAATCCAGAAGGAAGAGAAAATTACACTGTATAGGTTTCTCTTGTTGAATAAAATCCTCCATAAAACGTGCTTAAAATAGGGTTGGGGGCGGTGAGTTACACCTGTTATCCTAGCACTCTGGGTGGCCAAGGTGGGTGGATTGCTGAACTCAAAGGTTCGAGACCAGCCTGAGCAAGAGTGAGACCCCATCTCTAAAAATAGCCAGGCATTGTGGCAGGCACCTGTAGTCCCAGCTACTCAGGAGGCTGAGGTAAGAGAATTGCTTGAGCCCAACAGTATGAGGTTGCTGTGAGCTATGATACTACAGAACTCTAACGAGGGCAACAAAGTGAGACTCTGTCTCAAAAAACAAATCTGCTTAAAATGAACATCCAGGGCAGGTTAGCAGAGAGAGAGGATGCTGCAAAAGGTGAAGGGAACATTCAGGGTTAGGAGACTGTGATGAGAAAGGCCCCATGGAAAACTCCATGACAGTGGAATTCTCAGCTTATGTGCTGAGCGCTGTGAATGGATGGTCATATGCTGGCAGGTGGCACAATAGTCCCTGTTTAAGAGGCAGAGTAGGAGAGTGCAGAGTGGAGAGAGCAGTGGATTATAAACTCCGTGAAGGAGAAGCCGCTGTCTGTCTAGTTCATGAGTATAGCCCCAAGGCCTGAAACAACCTGACTCGGAGTAGGAGCTTAAGAAATATTTGCTGGTGAATGAATGGTGGGAAGTTGAATAAAGGTGCAGTGTGGCAAGCACGTGTGTGCTTAGGGGCTGGCCCAAACCACACAGCAGTGGGACTATTTTTAGTCTCTACCTACTGGTGGGAACTGGGTTCCAAATTTTCTGCCAGGTTGATTAGAATTAGCGCATGCTGTAGTTTAAAGCTGGAAAAAGTTGACGGGAAGCTCCCAGAGAGCAAGCACCATGTCTGTCTTATTAGTTATTGTATCCCCGGTGCCAAGGAGTGGGGTGAGGCACATAGTAAGCTCTCCAAAATACTTGCTGAGTCCTGAGAACTGGATTCTCACTCTGTGCCACCAATTTGCTGCGAGATAGGCAGATGATTGCTCTCTCTGGGCTTTAATTTCTTCACATATTCAGTGAAGGTGCTAGGCTTGATCCTAGCAAAAACCCCTTCCACTTTACACATCCTGTGATTAAAGAAATGGCACTTGATTTTCCTGAAAAAAAGTTTGTTTGTTTTTTTTTGAGACAGTCTCATTCTGTCACCCTGGATAGAGTGCCCTGGTCTCATAGCTCAATGCAACCTCAAACTCCTGGGCTCTAGCAATCCTCCTGCCTCAGCCTCCCTAGTAGCTGGGACCATAGGCACATGCCACAACATCTGGCCAGTTTTTCTATTTTTAGTAGACACTGATTCTTTTTTAAAAAAAAATTTTTTTTTAATTGTTGTTGCAGTTTTTGGCCAGACCCGGGTTCGAACTCACCACCTCCAGTATATGGGGCTAGACACTGATTCTTGCTCTTGCTTAGGCTGGTCTCGAACTGTTGAGCTCAAGGGATCCACCTACCTCTGCCTCCCAGAGTGCCAGGATTGCAGGCATGAGCCACCATGACCAGCCAATTTTCCTGTAATTTGACCAAGCTTAAAAACTAGATTGATTCATGGGAATTATTATTATTGTTATTATTTGGAGATGGGTGTCTCACTATGTTGCCCAGATTAGACTGGAACTCCTGGATTCAAAGGATATTCCCACCTCTGCCTCCCAAGTGGCTGGGACTATAGTCATACACCACTGTACCCAGTTCTGTGGGATTTATTGAAGTAACAGGAACATCGTGACCCTTTCTGTGTTATATCATTAAACATCCCTCTTGGCCACAGGAGAATGGCAATTGGTTTTGTCCAATCATTCTGTGCTGAAGGACTTGTTTTTTCTTATGAATTTCAAGTTTGCTTTCATCAACAGGAAAGGGTAACATTGACCTAGAAGCATTTTTGCTTTGCTTCCTCCCAGGGAGACAGCTGAGTATATATTGAATTCCCACCTGCCAGGGTGCCAGGTTTACTGGGCGAAGCTCATTAAACCAAAGGCCAGCCCTTCCAACTTTCCTGAACTGCTGAACAGCCGAGTGGAGCATGCTTATAGCCCAAGCCCTGCGGAAAGTCTGACTGTACTCAGAAGCAGCTCCCTGGGCTCTCTATCTGAGGAACTCCACAGGAGGAGTAAGGATCACGGGTGGCCTGGTTTTCCCATTTGTGTAAACAACTCCAAGTCTCTAATCCCATCCCACAGCAGGGGACCAGGTCCCACTTCTTGATTTTTTATTATCTGGAAGCTGGAGGAGGAGGGTACAGAAGTCTGAGCAGGGGCGGCGCCTGTGGCTCAGTGAGTAGGGCGCCGGCCCCGTATACTGAGGGTGGCAGGTTCAAACCCAGCCCTCGCCAAACTGCAAAAAAAATAGCTGGGAATTGTGGCAGGCGCCTGTAGTCCCAGCTGCTTAGGAGGCTGAGGCAAGAGAATAGCGTAAGCCCGAGAGTTAGAGGTTGCTGTGAACCGTGTGATGTCATGGCACTCTACCCGAGAGCAGTTCAGTGAGACTCTGTCTCTACAAAAAAAAAAAAAAAGAAGTCTGAGCAGACTCTGAGGGAGCAAGACCACCTGTTGGTGATGGCACGTTAAACTGTACCCCATGTAGAGGCTTAGTCAAAGTGGATCACCAAGTGACCCAGGGGAAAATATTTGCAACTCTAAGGGTTCTGTTCAATAATGTGCTATGGCGTCCCTCTGCCCCAAAGCTTGGGGTGGCTGCAGCCTGGCGAGTGGCCCAGAGCTAGATGCTGTTGACATCTGTAAGAGTCAGGGTGGTTAGAACTGTTAGTCTAAAAAGTAAAATTTAAGTGGTAAAAGGGTAAAAGGTATCAACATGAGCTGGCCAAGGTCAATGGGAAGTTCATACAGGATTAGAGGAGAAGAGAATATTAAATTTGCTCAGCAAGTGATTGATCTTGATTGACTTGCTGATTAGGGAATAACTTCAATAAGGGCTATGAAGGAGCTAAGGAAATTTCACCCCCAAATAGTATTCCTTAATATAAAGAATATTTTCAGTGAAAAGGCCATTTTTGATTAGAAAGTACCACCCTCTCCTCTATAAAACCTGAGTAATCTGATTAGGAATCAGAAAAGGGGCTTCTGGACTTCTTATCTCATGCTAATAGACCTGGGCGTAAGGCCATTTAAAGCACAATATCTATCTTTCAGGTTAATTTAATAATCAATCTGTTTCCCTCCATCTACCCATCCCCCCCTTAGCAACTACTTACTGCACGCATACTGACCAGTTTCTCTCCCCCCTCTTCTAAAAGGCATCTTTAAAAGCCACTATCACTAAAACTTCGGGAAATCATTCTTGTGGTTCCTCCTGTGCGCATAGTATTTGGAAATAAACCTTTCTCTTATTAATCTACTATAACTGTGAGTTAATCTTTTCAGCGAACCAACCTAGAGGAAAAGAGCAAGTTTCCTTGGAACTCCCTTTCAGCGACCTTCTAGTTTTGATGATGGGATGTTACATTATTTTCTGAGTTGTGCTGGTTCCAAATTGAATTCTTACCTCATTTGCCTATTTATCATTTAGTTCTACCCTGTCCATCCATTTACCCCAAAGGATTGGAAGCAGCTTTTTCCCTATTTAATTTTCAAAGCAGGGCCATTTTGAAAAACCTTTTCACACCGCTAGCAGCAGGAGGAGGGCTTCGTCCCCAGTTCTGGTTACTGAACTATTCACTACAACAAGTATTTATGGGACACCTGTGTGCATAGCTCCGTGGGGCTACAAAAGAAAGAGAAAGGCCCTCGCAGTCCTTTTAGCTTGGCCCACTCCACTCCCAGGGCCTTGGGAACTTTAAGTGGTAGGAGGGAGCAAAGGTGAGAACCTCAGAACAAAAGGAGACATGTGGCAATTAGGAACTCAGGAGCCTCCTATAGAAACTGCAAAATGGAAGGGGCCCTTTTAGAGATCACCGCATGTGCTTCCCAAACTGGGGTCTGCAGAGCCCCAGGACTCTAAGATGGTGTGCTGGGGGCGGGGTGGGGCTTGAAATCATAGGAGAAACATAACGTGTTCTTAAAGATTTTGGTTGGAGAATGAAGGCAGGAAGAGAACTATTATTTTTCTTCCGAGTAGTTATTTTTTATATCGAAAGAAGCACGTATGAATTTTAAAACTGAAAACATGAGATTTCAAAGAAACGGATATGTTCTGAACCAGCCTCCCCCCACCCCCTCCAGGGGTATTTATAATTTTAGGGATATTTCAATGGGAAAATTTAAGAAGCTCTAAGATGTACAGCCCAAGTGCTGTCCAATAGAAAAACAATGCATATGGGGTAAATGAGGTGAAAGCTATGTTGATTAGTAGGATGTAAGCACTCCAATTTGTACAAATAATCAACACAGTGAATCCCATAATGGCATAAATGAATTTATGATCTATATACAAATGACTTAATAAAAAATATATATAATGCATGCCACATGTGTAATATAAATTGGTAGCCATATTCAAAAAGGAAAAAAGAAACAGGTGTGCTTAATTTTAGTAATATGTTTTCTTTAACCCAATATAACCAAAATATTATAATTTCAACACATAATCTATTTTTTTTAAATTATTTTTTGACATTTATTTCTTTTTGTTTCTGAAAACTTTATTGTTGGGGATTCCTTGAGGGTACAAGATGTGTCACACACTGAGACTCATAATTTCAACACGTAATCAATGTTTTAATAATTACTAATGAGCTACTTTAATTCTTTTGGTCATACAAAGGATCTAAAACTCCGTGTGTATTTTACACCATCACACATCTCAATTCAGACCAGCCACATGGCAAGTGCTCAAAAGCCAATGAGGAAATAAGGTCATGGCCTAAGGTTACAGTTTCTGGTTTGTCTTCCTAAACTTTCCCCCACAAAACTTAGCATTTTTTTTTTTTTTTTATTAAATCCTAGCTGTGTACATTAATGCAATCATGGGTACAATGTGCTGGTTTCATATAATTTGAAAGATTTTCATCAAACTGGTTAACATAGCCTTCACGGCATTTTCTTAGTTATTGTGTTAAGACATTTTATTTTATTTATTTATTTTTCTTTTAAAACTTCATATTCTTATCCCAGCTCTTTACTCTTCCTTTCTGGTGTGAGGATTTTCCTACTTTGAGAGGCAGGCGGACAGCCAGCCAGGTGCACACACACACATAGTATTTGTTCACACGCTTTGCTGTTTCCCCACCCCATCTTCTTCAGAGTCACTTTTCCAGCCCCACACAAACCAAGTGCTCTCTTTGTGGCTTGTTGCACCAGGGCTTAGTCTTCCGGATACCACACCAGACCAGTGAATCCCTGGTGAGAATGGGATCTGTGAGAAACCTTCCCTCACTTCTCATCTGTACCCAGGCTTACTCCACGCACGTTGGCGCATTTTAAGAGCCCTTCCCAAGTCTTGACTGTGGGAAATTTTACACACACAGGCTGTGGCACTGAGAAGCACCCTTTAAGGTTGAGGTTGACAAATAGTATTACATGAGAGAATGAAGGAGCTAAGAAAATTTCCCCCTAAAATATGATTCCTTGATATAAAGATTATTGTGAATTAAAGGCTGTTCATAATCAGGGGACTTTGAACAAAGACTTTCCTCTAAAAGGGCTGCTAGACTGCTAATAGACCTGTGATAAGGTCATTATAAGCACAATACCTGTCTCTCAGGTTAATTTACTAATCAGTTTCCCCTTCATCTCATCTACCCATCCCTCCCTTAGCAACCACTTTTTGCACATATACTTTCTAATTTCTCCCCCACCTCCCTTCTAAAAGGCATCTTTTAAAAGTCACTATCACTGAAACTTTGGGAAATCCTTCTTGTGGTTCCCCCCATGTGCGTGGTATTTGGAAATAAACCTTTCTCTTAGTAATTTACTGTAACTATGAGTTAATCTTTTCAGCGAACCAACCTAGGGGAAAAGGGCAAGTTTCCCTAATACCCCCCTTCATAATGCATAGTGATTGTTAAAATAAGTGAGAAAATACAGGGGTATAAGGATGAAGAGGAAAGTCACCTATCATCTCGCTACCCAAACATAAGCACTTTTCATACTATTTCCTTCTTGCTGGAGGTCTTTTGATGATCAGGACCCCAGGGCAGTGCCATACATGTCCCACAGCACCGGCTGCTGACAAGAGCTTCCTGAAGAATGGTAACCCTCCCAGCCCCATCCCACAGGAGCCCCTCGTTAAAAGCATGGAATAAAATGAGCCTCTATCCCACTCTGCTTCCTTCTTGGTACCTCCAGCGCAGCCTGGGCTGTCCCCTCCTCTGCAGGCGGGGAGCCCTGTCACTGGGTAGTTGCACACACAAGCCCAGCCCGTGGAAGCAGGAAGCACTGTGCTGGGGGCTGCATTGTCCGCATCAGAGGCAGGGGCAGCCTGCCGAGGTTCCTTGACCCCAGTGGCCCCAGGCTGACCCCCTGCCAGAGGAAAGGAGCCCGACTGCCAAGAATGCAATGGAATCCCGCTGAGTCTGGAGCCTCGGTGGAGAAAATGTGCAGAATGCCATTTGTTAAGATACACTGGCCTTTGCACAGAAAAGCTCTTTGGGCTTCAATAAAGGTAGAGCACATTGTTTCAGGACTAAGGGGCTGATCCAAGTTCACTTCAGCCTGTCTCAAAAGGACGCCAGCTCATTAAATACAGGGCAAAGCAGCCATGTCGCAGAGGTGACTTGAACTTGACAAAGTTCCCACCCGTCCCATTTCTGAGTCTGATGTGCAATCTGATGTAAAACAACAACACATCTTTTGGGCTGTTCACAGACCAGGCACTCTCATAAGGATAAGTCTGCTGGGATGTAGAGTGCAAGTAAAAGATTTAGAAATTATCATTATTAAGAAAATTAGCATTTTTATTTAGAGATTATAATTCATTTTCTTTCTTTCTTTCTTTCTTTTTTTTTTTTTGAGACAGAGTCTCACTTTGTCACCCTTGTTAGAATGCTGTGGCATCATAGCTCATGGCAACCTCAAACTCTTGGGCTCAAAGCGATTGTCTTGCCTCAGCCTCCCTGGTAGAAGTACTACAGGCGCCCGCCACAACTCCCAGCTCGTTTTTTTGTTTGTTTGTTTTATTTATTTTTTTTTTTAGAGATGGCGGTCTCACTCTTGCTCAGGCTGGTCTTGAACTCAGAGACAATCCACTTGCCTGGGCCTCCCAGAATGCTAGGATTACAGGTGTGAGCCCCCTCTCCTGGCCTGTTATTCATTTTCATTAACTTCCGCAGACTCCATTTTGGCGATGGGAGAGGATGTGTGCTGGCAGGAGGCATAGATGCTAAAGAAGTCAAATTGAATCTGAACTGAATTGGGACAGCCTACCATTTGCCTAATATGTTTATAGTTGATAAACATTTTTAAATAGTCGTTTTCTTTTTACATTTTAAAAGGAAGTGTAATGGTGGAGATAATCTTGAGAACTTTGGGCAATTATTATAGCGAAGTGAGAAAACTAAAGCCAATTTAGAGAAGACGGGACTAGCCCATGTGACAAGGCTTTTATAGTAAAAATAAGGTTAATAGTAACAGCTGACAAATATAATGCTTACTTGGTCCCTGTGCTAAGGGCTTTGAACATACAATCTCATTACACTAACCAGTCATGAAAGAAGGTATTAGTATTATTCCCATTTTATAAAGGAGGAAACAGCAGCACAGGAATATTCAGCTCTGTCATGTTTGACCCCAATACATAGTAATTCTTTCAGCTTTTATTGAGTGATGTGTGTGTGTGTGTGTGTGTGTGTGTGTGTGTGTGTGTGTGGATGTGGTGGTGAGAAGGGAAAGATCTTCCAGAAATTTACAATATTGTTCCTGTCCACCTTGTGTTGTGCTCCAGGGTGATAGACAAGTGTGGCTAATCTAATGAGGCGGGGTTTTGGCAATCTGCTGGGGGGATCCTGTGCCTCATGTTAATGCAGGAAGGGGAGGGAGCCTTCCTCTTGGGAAAAGACTAGGGAACAAGGAAAGGGGACGTGGTCACAGAGAGTGTGATCAGACAAGAGCACAAAGCCCCCTGTGATTGGAACATAAGGTATGGGGAGGCTTGAAACAGTGAAAGGTGAGTATAGTAAGGCAATTAGTGCCAGATGCTTCAGTGAAATACTGAGATGCTTGGTGGTGCCTGTGGCTCAGTGAGTAGGGCGCCCGCCCCATATACCGAGGGTGGCAGGTTCAAACCTAGCCCCGGCCAAACTGCAACCAAAAAAAAAAAAAAAAATAGCCGGGCGTTGTGGCGGGTGCCTGTAGTCCCAGCTGCTCAGGAGGCTGAGGCAGAAGAATCGCAGAAGCCCAAGAGCTGGAGGTTGCTGTGGGTCTTGTGACTTCACGGCACTCCACCGAGGGTGGTAAAGTGAGACTCTGTCTCTATAAAAAAAAATAATAATAATACTGAGATGCTTAATTTTTATCCTGAAAGTGATGGGATCATTGAATGACTTCAGCAGGACAACGAAAGAATGATGTGATGTGCCATGCTTAAGAAAGAGTATGGGAGGGTCTAGGAGAAAGCAAGTTCATTTTGGGGGGGTTGGGGGGTTGGGGGGGTGGGAACAGAGTCTCAATATATCGCCCTCGGTAGAATGCCATGGTGTCACAGCTCACAGCAACCTCCAACTCTTGGGCTTAAGCGATTCTCTTGCCTCAGCCTCCCAAGTAGCTGGGACCATAGGTGCCCACCACAACGCCTCGCTACTTTTTGGCTGTTGTTGTAGTTGTCATTGTTGTGGCAGGCCCAGGCTGGGTTTGATAGGCGCCAAGGCACAAGTTCATTTGGAATGCTAAAAGATGGTCTTAAGTTCTATGCTGGGTAAGACATCAGATATTTCCTATCACCAATAATAGTGCTTCCAAGCCACCATCTCTGAGATTCTACTTTGGAGGAGTAAATTCATGGAAGTGATATATTAAACTTTTTTTTTTTTTTTTTTTTTTTTGAGACTCTGTAGCCCAGGCTAGAGTGCCATGGTGTCAGGGTAGCTCATATCAACCCCAAACTCCTGGGTTCAAGTGATCCTCTTGCCTCTGCCTCCTGAGGAGCTGGGATTATGGGCCCTGCCACCACAGCTGGCAATTTTTCTTCTTCTTTTTTATTCTTCTCTTTCGGTCTTTCTTTCTTTCTTTTTCCTTTTCTTTTTTTTTTTTTTTTTTTTTTTTTTTTTTTTTTTGAGACAGAGCCTCAAGCTGTTACCCTAGGTAGAGTGCCATGGCATCACAGCTCACAGCAACCTCCAACTCCTGGGCTCAAGCAAGTCTCCTACCTCCGCCTCCCAAGTAGCTGGGATACAGGCGTCTGCCACAACGCCCGGCTATTTTTTGGTTGCAGCCATCATTGTTGTTTGGCGGGCCCAGGCTGGATTCGAACCCGCCAGCTCAGGTGTAGGTGGCTGGTGCCTTAGCTGTTTGAGCCACAGGTGCCAAGCCTCTTTTTTCTTTTTCTTGAGAGAGAGTCCCATTCTGTGGCCCTAAGTGGGCCATAGTGTCATCATAGCTCACAGCAACCTCAAATCCTTAGGCTTAAGTGATCCTTTTGCCTCAGTTTTTCTATTTTTAGTAGAGTATAGCATCTCACTCTTGCTCAGGCTGGTCTCAAACTCCTGAGCTCAAGCTATCAACTGCCTCAGCCTCCTAGAGTACAAGGATTACAGGTGTGAGTCACCAGGCCTGGCCAACTTTTTTTGAGAAGAGAATGAATGAGGCCTGTTGGGGCATTTTTACCCACTCCTGAGTAATACCTACTGTATTAGTTTCCTAATTTTACAGCAAAAATGCTGTAAAAAAAATTACTACAAAATCTGTGGCTTAAAACAGCACAGATTTATGATCTTACAACTCCTGATGTCAGAACTACTAAAATCAAAATGTCAGGTGGCCCTTCTGGAAGCTGTATAGAAAATCTTTTTCCTCCTCTTTTCAAGCTTCTAGAGGCCGCCTGCATACTTTGGTCAATGGTCCCTTCCTCTATCTTCAAAGCCGGCTGCACAGCATCTTCAAATCTCTCTCTCTCTCCCTCCAACCTCTGCTTCCATCATCACATCTCTGACTGATTCTCCTGCCTCCCTATTGTAAGGACTTATGTGATGCCATTGGGCCCAGCTGGATAATCTCCCCAAGTTGGGATCCTTTGCAGATGTATGTGGTCTTTCATCACATCTGCAAAGTCACTCTTGCCGTGTGAAGTAAACAATTCTGGGGATAAGGATTGGGTATCTTTGTGGGAGCATCATTCACCCTGCAGTGCTAAGCTTCTTTAAACCATTCATTTCTCAAGCACCTTACAGAAAAAAAATGGGTATCCATCTGCTATAACTACTTAGGTTTCCTTCCTGGCACTGTGGGTACTTGGTGGAACTCAGGTGAAGACATCCTTTGGGACAATAGTGGTACTCTCCATCACCCTCACTGACTGCTCACAGAGGACCCTGACACTGGCTTCCAAAATGAGCCATTTGTGGAGCCCCTGACAGGGTCACAGCTGAGCTTAGAATTAAGGGAAACTCAAAGGAGCTTAATTCAAAAATTTCCACTGAGTTGATTTTTTTTGCCAAGAACTGTACCAGATGCTAGGGATATAACCAAGAATGGCTTGACCCTGCTCTCAAGATGCTCACAATCTTCAGAGGCAGGCGGACAGATTAACAAACAGTGCAACAGATGAACAATACATGTGACAAATGGCCCCATGGCTGCACAGCTGCCAGAAGGTGGAAGCCTCCTTGAAGCCCCTGGGGAGGCTTGGAGGTGTTACCCTGACCCAGCAAAGGAAGAAGCTCTGCAGAGCTCACATACAGAGCAAGCTCTAAAATTAACCCACGCAATTGACACAGTCAGCTTATTTATTTATTTATTTAGTTAGTTAGTTATTTTGAGACAGAGCCTCAAACTGTTACCTGGGTAGAGTGCTGTAGCATCACAGCTCACAGCAACCTCCAACTCCTGGGCTCAAGCGATTCTCCTGCCTCCGTCTCCCAAGTAGCTAGGATTACAGGCGCCTGACACAACGCCTGGCTATTTTATTTATTTTTTTTTAGTTGCAGCGGTCATTGTTGTTTGGCAGGCCCGGGCTGGATTCGAACCCAGCAGCTCAGGTGTATGTGGCTGGTGCCTTAGCCGCCTGAGCCACAGGCGCCGAGCCCAAGCTCATTTATTAAGACTATCATCACATTCATTTTATGGATGAGAAAGCTGAGAGGCACAGAAGTTAGGAGACTTGTCCAAGGCCATACAACTGGCAAGTGGTAGAGCCAAGATCCAAATCCAGTCTGACCGGCTTCAAAGACCATGCTTTTAACCACAGTGTCATACATCTCCTAGATGAAGACACCACACGTAGGTTGACAGATCTCCAGATTAAAGTGAAGCTGCTGCCCCTGACTTCACAGTCTCTGAACAATCTGTTTTTTGAAATGACCTTGTGCTGTAGCCTGGGATCTGACATCCCCTTACCAGCTCTGGAGACGTGGAAGGCAGGGAGGGTCTCACAGGGTCCCTGTGAGCAATTATAGTGGCAGTGTGATCCCTTGGGAATGTTAGGTGCTGTAACTTGACTATTTTCATCTGTTTTTCTAGCCTGAGGAACTCCAGACTGCAAACTGCTTTTCTTGTTTCACCTATAGAAAACAAAACAGGAAAGGCAAATGGGAGGAGGAATAGAAAAATTCACTGACTGTATCCCTGGAAGAAAGCAAAGGGATTTTGGCACTCTGTGAACACTCCTTCCTCACTTAGGAGGTTAACTAAGAGTCAACTAGATAAATATCTTGACTGTGTTGTGGACCCTCTCACTAAACCCCACCCATATGAATTTCAAACTGGACTTCGCTAAAGCTTCTTTTGTTTTAGCTATAAATAAATGGTTTGGGGAACAAATTAATAGTATAAACCCAGAGGCTTTGAAGAATTAGAACAAATTTCTCAACACCCCTCAAGCACTGCAGATGTATATGCTGACACAAAACACAATATGCTGATAAAAAAAGAAAATAATCCTTACTCATTCAACGGATCCTTCTTGAGTTCTATGCAATCGTTTTGTTGGGCTAAACCTAACTTGGAATCAGCTTGTGGGGTCTGACTCACCCCACTCTGCTCTGGATCACTTTGTGTATGCAGATAATAAGCTTCAAGACTTTTACCTTCCTTGATGTTTAGTTATTTTATCAACTGTTTTCAAAGGGGTCTTAAAAAGACTTCTTCCTCCCTCATATTTCATGGTATTATTTGAGCTAAGTGGTTTAAATATATTGCAGCTGAGCCTCAGAAAATAAAGTGGAAGGTTTTGAATGATGTCGTCTCCAGGATCTAGACTGGACTTCCCCCAGACAGATACCTACCTGTCTCTGAATTTTTCTGCCCAATGGTCACCCCTCCTATGAATCCACAGGCTGCCCCTCCCCCATGCCTGCTGCACCCAGTGGTACAGACTCTCTCACAGAGCACCCCTCCTCACACCCATGCACACTTGGTGTACATGTCTATCTTTCACTAGACTCCTAACCCCTCCAGGGCAGGGGACCTTTCTGATTTTTTTCCAAAATTTCTGACACAAATTATAATTACACAAAAAAAGAGAAAAAAACTTAAAGTTCCAAAATAACAGATGCTGGCATGGATGTCGAGAAAAAGGAACAATCGTACACTGTTGGTGGGACTGCAAACTAGTTCAACCTCTATGGGAAGTAGTATGGAGATTCCTCAAAGAACTTAAAGTACACCTTTTTTTTTTTTTTTTTTTGAGACAGATTCTCACTTTTTCACCCTCAGTAGAGTGCCGAGGTGTCACAGCTCACAGCAACCTCAAACTCTTGGGCACAAGCTATTCTCTTGCCTCAGCCTTCCAAGTAACTGGCACAATGCCCGGCTATTTTGCAAGATGGGGTCTCACTCTTACCCAGGCTGGTCTTGAACTCCTGAGCTCAGGCAATCCGTCCACCTTAGCCTCCCAAAGTGCTAGGATTATAGACATGAGCCACCTTGCCCAGCCTTAGACCTAACTTTTGAGCCTGAAATACCTTTACTAGGTATTTACCCAATGGAAAAAAACATTGTTGTTGGTTGTTTTTTTTTTGAGACAGAGCCTCAAGCTGTCACCCTGGGTAGAGTGCTGTGGCATCATAGCTCACAGCAATCTCCAACTCCTGGGCTCAAGCGATTCTCCTGCCTCCGCCTCCCTAGTAGCTGGGATTACAGGCGCCTGCCAAAATGCCCGGCTATTTTATTTATTTTTTTTTTAGTTGCAGTGGTCATTGTTTGGCAGGCCCAGGCTGGATTCGAATCCACCAGCTGAAGTGTATGTGGCTAGCGCCTTAGCTGCTTGAGCCACAGGCACCGAGCCAAAAAAGATACTTTTTGATAAAGACACTTGCACCTGAATATTCATAGCAACACAATTCACAATTGCAAAGATGTGGAAACAACTCAAGTGTCCATCAATGCATGAATGGATGAATAAATTGTGGTATATGTATACTGTGGAGTACTATTCAGCCATAAAATGGAGATCTAGTATCTTTTGTAACAACTTGGATGGAATTGGAGACCATTCTTCTAAGTAAATTATACAATAATAAAAAAACAAACATACACCACAAGTACTCACTACTAAATTGGAACTAGTTGATCAAAAGTCAGTGAAAGGCTCAGTGCCCATAGCACAGTGGTTACAGCACCAGCCACATACACCAAAGTTGGCGGGTTTGAACCCAGCACAGGCCAGCTAACCAACAATGGCAACTGCAACAAAAAATAGCTGGGCATTGTGGCAGGCACCTGCAGTCCCAGCTACTTGGGAGGCTGAGGCAAGAGAATCAATAGCCTAAGCCCAAGAGCTGGCAGTTGCTGTGAGCTGTAACAATGCCACAGCACTCTACCGAGGGCGACAAAATAAGACTCTGTCTCTAAATAAAAAAGTACCTACATTTGAATGTTTATCACAGCATTATTCACAACAGCTAAGATTTAAAATCAACCTAAGTGTTCATCAATGGATGATTGCATAAAGAAAATACATACACAATGGAACACTATTTACTCCTCCCCCCAAAATATAAAGCCAGGTCTTTTTCAACAAGTATAAGACTGGAGACCATTATCTTAAGTGAAACACCATAGACATGGAAAGACAAATATTGCATGTTTTCATACATAAGAGGCTAATGATATGTAAACATGGACATGGAGTGTGGAATGATAGACACTGGAGACTTAGAAGATATGGGGGGATATTGGGCAATGATAGATATTGGGGGATATGGGGATAATGAGAAATTTCTTTTTTTGGAGACAGAGTCTCACTTTGTTGCCCTGGGTAGAGTGCTGTGGCATCATAGTTCACAGGAACCTCAAACTCTTGGGCTCAAGTGATTCTCTTGCCTCAGCCCCCAAGTAGCTGGGACTACAGGTGCCAGCCACAACACCCTGCTATTTTTAGAGACAGGGTCTCACTCTGGCTCAGGCTGGTCTTGAACTTGTGAGCTCAGGCAATCCACCTGGGTTGGCATCCCAGAGTGCTAGGATTATAGGCGTGAGCCACTGCACCCAGTGAGAAATTTCTTAATGGATGCAGTGTACATTATTTGGGTGGTAGATACCCTAAAAGTCCTGACTTCACCAATATGCAATCTCTTCATGTAAAAAAATTACACTGGTAACCCATATATTTATACAAAGAAATAATAAATAAATGTTTGTTGAATGCATGAGTGAAAGAGTAAAGACAATATCGACAGAATGAATAAATATAAGCAAGTTACTTGTAGCATGAACATGTTTATGATTACATAGTATATAGAGCTCTGTATGTCTATAGCTGTCTATAGAGGGTTAACTACCTTCCAACTATTGGTTATGGGAGGGATAAGATCAGATATCTTTTTTTTTTTTTTTTTTGAGACAGAGTCTAACTTTGTCACCCTTGGTAGAGTGCCGTCATGTCATAGCTCACAGCAACCTCAAACTTTGGTTCCAGCAATGCTCTTGCCTCAGCCTTTCAAGTAGTTGGGACTACAGGCACCCGCCACAACACGTGGCTATTTTTAGAGATGAGGTCTGGCTGAGACTCAGGCTAGTCTCAAACCTGTGAGCTCAGGCAATCCACCTGCCTCAGCCTCCCAGAGTGCTGGGATTACAGGTGTGAGCCCCCACGCCTGGCCCAAGACCAGATATCTTGAGGTAGATGCTGCTCTACCTCAAGAAGAAGCCTACTTGAGTCAACTTCAAAGACCACTATTTTGTTGTGGGATAACTTGAAGCTTTTTTTTTTTAAGAGACAGAGTCTCACTTTGTCACCCTCAGTAGAGTGCTGTGACATCACAGCTCACAGCAATCTCCAGCTCTTGGGCTTAGGCGATTCTCTTGCATCAGCCTCCAAGTAGCTGGGACTACAGGCGCCCACCACAACACCCAGCTATTTTTTGTTGTTGTTGCAGTTTGGCCGGGGCCAGGTTTGAACCCGCTACCGTTGGTATATGGGGCCCGCACCCTACTCACTGAGCCACAGGCGCCGCCTACAGCAGCAGCCTTTAACCAGAGATGAAACTTCTCACTTGTCAAGGTCTTTTTTTTTTTTTTCTTTCTTTTTTTTGCAATTTTTGGCCAGGGCCAGGTTTGAACCCACCACCTCCAGTGTATGGGGCCGGGGCCCTAATCCTTTGAGCGACAGGCACCGCCCACTTCTCAAGGTCTTACGTAAGCAAGTCACAGTGCCCATGGGAATTTGGTAGGGAATCCATGAGTCAGTAACATGCCAGGGAGTTCTGATCTTTTCTCTTTGATCCTAAGTAGAGGTTACATGTCTATGGATGTGTGTGTGTGTGTGTGTGTGTGTGTGTGTACATTGTGTGATTGTGGCCTTAAACATACCCATAATCAGGCTTGGGTTCAAACCACTTAACCTTGAGTATAGTGCCATTAAATAACTTGGATTGGGAGTTGGGAGTCTTGGGTCTCAACCTGTGACATCTCGCATGCCTCCCCACCTCTCTGGGCAGCAGTTTTCTCCATAAAATGATGAGGCTGGACTAGATGATCTCAACATCCCCTTTCAGTGTGAACATCAATGATTATATGATTTTTGGAAATGTAGATCTTGGGAGTGGCACCTGTGGCTCAAAGGAGTAGGACACCAGCCCCATATGCCTGAGATGGCGGGTTCAAACCCAGCCCCGGCCAAAAACTGCAAAAAAAAAAAAAAAAGGGAAACGTAGATCTTCCTCTGGAATCTATGGTGATTTTGTGCAAACCACAGAGGTTAAGTGGACCTGAGTCTCTTAGGTGTCAAAGAGGAAACATAGTCTATCATTTATAAGATTCTGCAGATTTGGAAGCAGTCGAGTTTGTCAAATGTACAATGAAGAAGGAAATTCAAAACAGGAGATTAAATATTAAAGAACACAAAGCAAAGACAAAGCTTCAGGGTTTTATTTCCAACTTGCCAAGTGCAGTTGTTGGGACTTCATTCCATTTCTTCCTGCTCTCTGCCGATGGGACTGAATGGGACTGCTGAACAAGGGCCACAGAGTTGGGCTCTATGCAATGGCTCTTTCTCACCCTTTAGTTTTACCAGCACAGGCAGGAGGACCCTTGGACCCAAGCAAGCCTCCCATGCAGTTTCCTTTACTCAGAACTTCAGAGGAGCAGCCTTGATCCTGGGCGAAATCCCACAGAATAAGTCTGGGACTCTGATTCAAAGTTCGCAATATTTCAAGTTTTTCCATTTTGGAATCACTTCCTCCCAAAGGTGTGAAAGATCTTCCCGCAATAAAATTTCCCATGGATGTTGTGTTGTAATAAGAGATGGAGGGCTCGGCGGTGCCTGTGTCTCAAATGGGTAGGGCGCCGGCCCCATATGCCGGAGGTGGCAGCTTCAAACCCAGCCCCAGCCAAAAACTGCAAAAAAAAAAAAAAAAAAAAAAAAGAAAAGAAAAAGAAAAGAGGTGGAGGGCTGAGTGCAGTGGCACATGCTGGTAATCCCAGCATCTGGGAGGCCAAGGCGGGTGGATTGCCTAAGCTCATGAGTTTGAGACCAGCCTGAGCTAGAGCAAGACCCCATCTCTAAAAATAGGTGGGCATTGTGACAGGTGCCTGTAGTCCCAGCTACTTGGTAGGTGGAGGCAGGATAATTGCTTGAGCCCAAGAGTTGGAGGTTGCTGTGAGCTGTGATGCCACAGCACTCTACCCAGGGCAACAGTTTGAGACTCTGACTCAAAAAAAAAAAAAAAAGAAGTTTGGGAAACAGAGTGGGTTTTTTTGTTTGTTTACTTGTTTTTTAATCATTGCAGTAATTAAAAAAAAAAAAAAAAACCTGGCTGGGTGCAGTGGCTCATGCCTGCAATCCTAGCACTCTGAGAGGCTGAAGCTGGTGGGTCACCTGAGCTCAGGAGTTGAAAACCAGACTGAGCAAAAGTGCGACCCCATCTCTCCACTAAGAATAGGAAAAAACAAACAAACAAACAAAAAAAAAAAAACTAACTGTTCCACCTAGGAGGCTGAGGCAAGGGGAATCGCGTAAGCCTAAGAGATTGAGGTTGCTGTGAACTAAGACACCATGGTACTCTACTAAAAGCACAGAGTGAGACTGTGTCTAAAAAAAAAACAAAAAACAAAAAAAAAGGAACAGCAGTTTGTAATGTTCTGTTCTTTATTTTGATGGCACTTAGTCCAAAGCAGGCAGTTAATGCGAGGGGCCCCAGCAGGACCTGCATTCCACAAAAGCCGGGGAGCTTACACCGTGAAATTGTGGAGGGGGTGCCAGAAGCCCTGGGTTGTGGATCTGGAAGACTTGTTCCTGTCAAAGTGGGAGGCTCAGACTCCCCAGAAGATACTGTAACACAGAAGATTGGGTTCTGCTGAAGCCACCTCCACTCATCACAGCGAGCTCTCTTTAGCGGAGGTCTGCGGCATGGTAGCCCCAGGAAAGGGGTAGCCGGGGGAGGGAAGTAGGTAGTCTGAAAGGAAGCTGCTGTGAGCATCAGGGACCCTGGCACACCTGATCACAGAGCAATAAGTCCCCAATCGGGGCGGCGCCTGTGGCTCAACCGAGTAGGGCACCTGCCCCGTATGCTGGAGGTGGTGGATTCAAACACAGCCATGGCTGGGAAAAAAAAAAAACTGCAAAAAAAAAAAAGACCCCGGATCAGACAGTGCTTGTGCAGCTGCCAGATGAAAGAAAGAAAAGAGAGATGCATAGATGTATAGCGGTGGCGTGTTCGTGGAATGGTAGAGCAGGAGGAAGGGCAAGAGATTCACAGGGAGAGAAAGAGCATTTGAGATAGAAGATGGTGGTGATGCAACTCAAAGAAATGAGACTATTAAAAGTAAGAACATACTCATCTTTTCCCTTAGATTGTGCTGCAGAGACTAGATTGGGGGCTGTGGCTTGAAGGCCTGGGAAGCCTGCCACATACCTGCCTCCTTCCCTATGTTCCTTGGGCCTGCTCCGCTGAGGCTTGGGTTGGAGGTTTCTCTCAGCGCTGACCACTATCTGGTACACTCTCTCTGGTACCCTACCCTTCCTCTCCCCACCTGGCTCCCTCCCCTCTTCTCTTCTTCTCCCCTCTTTTTCTTTGTTGTTTCTCTCCACTTTGCCAGCACTGCCTCCCCTCCAGCTGGTCCGAGGTCCCTCATTTCTAATGCCTCTAGTAAAACTGAGGGTTAGGTAGGGCCCAGGGCTCCACGTTCAGTTGACAGAGTTCCAATTAAAGATGTGGAGTATGTTGTGTGCTCAGTGGGAATGTTGGCCTTTCCCTGCAGAACTGACAGGCCATCCAGAGCCTGTGAAGTTTGTCAAATGTTGCTTTCACCTTCTGTATTATAATAATCTCTGGGCCTTCTCAGAGAGACACTTCTCACAACTGGCTCCTTGTCTCACTGCAGATGGGTTTTAATCAGGTCATGCTGATGGTATTTTGTCTATTGCAGTCAGGTTTGTAGATTGCCCAGATCAGCATACATGCAAACAGCAAATAAAATTAAGATCCACTTTATGTTTAAAGTGGCCAAAACGCATGTGCTTTATAGACTCCAGATGTGTAGACCAAAGTTGCCAGTTCTTCATGCCTCCAGCCGATTTCCCAAGCCCCAACCCTATCAGCAACCTGTGCCCTTCAGGCCCTGCAGGAAGTGACAGGAGTAAATAGGTAAGTTTGCCAAAGGGTGACAGAAACAAGATTTGGCTCACCCCTAATGAGATGGTGAGCCTATTTCCCAAGCACCCACCCTCCAAAAAAATCAGGAGCCATGATGTGACCAGGCCAAGCATGCATACATGAAAGATGAAATTGAAACTGTTGCATAAAATAGGGGGCAGGTCTTTGCTAGAACTCTGACAACAACTACTTTGTATAAACCCAGAGAAGGGCTACTGTGTGATTCCCAGGGTCCCTTCAGAAACCTGGATTTCCTTCCTATAGCTCTGGTCCCCCGACCCCACCCATCAGCAGACCCCATGCAGTTCTCACTCTGCTTTTGGTAGCATTTAGAAGGCCTTGGTAATTACTGAAGGCAAATGATAGAAGACAGATTTTTGAAAAGAACAAGGATTTGCTGTTGCTAACAACATGGGCATACTTCGTTAGGGTTTGTTGTTTTTGGAGGCAGATAGGAAGAAGGAGGAGGAATTCAATCTTTGTTGTACTGTCTCTGCCCCTGCATCTTGGCGCACGTTGCAGCCACACAGAGGTAATTGGAGATTCCGAATGGTTTTCAGCCCCACCCCCACCCCACCCCCCCACCCCCCACCCCCGCTTTTCTGACATCTACTTTAGATACTTTCAAAGAACAAATAAACAGCAAAGTTGACATTCCAGGGAGGCTCTTATGAAACACTGCATTGCATCCAGGGTTTGGGGATACAACAATGGATTGGGCTATTCACTAAAGGCCCGGAAAGTCCCCTCCATTATGACAATTCTAAACATCTTTAATGCCAACATGTTCTATAGAAGAAAATAGCCAATGTTTTCTTCAGAAAGGAGAATTTAGCCTCATGTGTTAGCATTTGTGGCATAATGAAGATTATCACAAACTTTTCATGCAATTGGGATGTCACACGCAGCATGTCTGAGTTACTTCATGAATTTGAAGTCCTTCAGTGTTGGGCAACTTCCTAAGAATCTGATATTTCTTCAGAGAAACACTAGGTGGCATGGAGAACTTAATAAATAGAAAACATTAATATTGCAAATTAGAACAGAGAGGATGACCCTCTCCTCTCATTTGCAGCAATTGTAAAATCTCCCCGTCCAAGTTCAATGGAAAACACCAGCAAGATGGCTAATGTTGCTTATGGAGGCATATGCAAAGGGAACCAGGCTGGAGGAATTAGTTCTCAAAAATTCTCCTTGTAATCTTTTCTAGAGTATCATGTTATAAACATGATGATAAATTCAAAAATATAATTGTTACCATGACCAGATTCCTAAATAGAAAACAGTCTATTTCTGTCGGTGAGGATGTGTTTTCAGATGAGAAAGCCTGACAGACTCCAAGGTGGGGGCGGGTGGAGGTGGTGGCAAAGCAGATGCTGATCACTCGTCCCCAAACATCCATTTGGATTAAAAGGAAGGATCTTCCGAAACTGCCATTTTGACATTCTTGCTTTGCCGGGTTCATGGCTGCAAAGGTGAATGACTATCTCTCTCATATGCCAAGTATGAAAACCCAGGGATCCGGTGTCCTAACCATAGTGCAATGACTAGATCACATGTGACAATACCGTGTCCTCTCCTTTGCTTAACAAATCCTGTTGGGAAAATCAAAAGCCTACCACACAAATTCATTCTCAGCCCACCAGGTACTGATTGATTATCAGAGCAAGGCCTCTGTAAGGGTCCCTTCTAGCCTTTTGGTAGTTGAAAGACCTGAAACGCACAAAGTTCCCAGCCCTGTAGCAATACCGTGGCCCTGCCCCTACCAACAGGCAACAGGCTGTTAAAGGCAGAGGGAAATGCTGTTGCCACTTACAGCAATGGGAAGCAGTGCCTTCCAGGTGTCATTTCTAGGAATAAGTCAGACAGAATGGTGAGCACTGTGAAAGCAGTGCTATCTTGGCATAGCTGAAACGTATGTTGTAACAGCTCAGAATCTTAAGCCTAGTCGGTGTACTTGATGTAAGTCACCAAGAACTTCGGGTTCAATCACCATGAAGACAGTGATGGTGCTGTCAGGCAATACGAGTTTGTTGCTCAGCCCTTCCCTTTAGTGGCAGGGTGACCATTTTGACTCTTTCTCAGCCTCCAAGTCTCCATCTGTGAAATGAGAATTATAACAGCCACCCAAGTTTCTCAGGGTTGTGTACGGATCATGGCAAAACTTGCCCTTTTTCCATGGAAAGTTTGCTGAAAGGTCAGTTCACAATTAAGGCAGATTAATAAGAGAAATGTTTATTCCAAATACCATGTACATGGAGGGAATCACAGAGTGATTACTCAATATCTCAATGGCTGTCAGAGACCTTTACAGATGCCTCTTTGAAGGGAGGGGAGAATGTGGCATAGCGGTGAAGCAGGAGGTTGCTAAGTAGGGTGAATAGATGGGGAAACAGATTAACTTGTAAATTAACCTGAGAGACGGGTATTGTGTTTTAAATGATTTGGGCCAGGTCTGCTAGCGCTCAGGGGGAGGAATGGAAGTCAATTGCCCCCCTTTGTTCCCCTGGATCCAGTCTCTCTGGGTTTTATGCAGATAATGGTAAAGCCCTTCCAAAGCTTTCAGATTGTGAATGGCCTTTTAATTCAAAATATGCTTTATGTCAAAGTAGTCATATTTGGGGGTAATATTTCCTTAGCTCCTTCAGTTGTATGGCAGAGCAAATCAAGTGGGAAAGCGCTTTGTAGACCCAGTCACACCACAGTATCTTTATTCCAAGCAAGAGAGGAAAAACCCAGACTCTACTTCTCTTGCTTCCTGACTTTCACCCAAATCAGCAGGAACGATACAGTCCACTTACACAGACTGATTCCTGCAGTGTGTACCTAAATGGCCACACTCTTGCCCCATGTTTTGAAAGTGTCTCCTCTAATTTTTTGTGGATTTGTTTTTGATCCCTGACTCTTGTGGCTTCATAAAAGGAAATTCTGCACACAAGATCTCCGTTCAATAGATTTGCAGTAGTCCACTTTTTGTTAAAGAAATCATGTTAATTTGCATAGAACAAAATTTAAAGGCCAGCACCTGTGGCTCAAGGAATAGGGTGCCGGCCCCACATACCAGAGGTGGTGGGTTCAAACCCCGCCCTGGCCAAAAACTGCAACAACAACAACAACAACAAAATTTAAAACATATGCGCGTGCTCTGAAGAACCTAAGAAAATTTCACCCCAAGATATTATTCCTTGGTATTAAGATTATTATTATTTTTTAAGTTTTTAAAATTTATTTTTATTTCTTTTTGAGACAGAATCTCACTTTGTCGCCTTCAGTAGAATGCCATGACGTCACAGCTCACAACAACCTCCAGCTCTTGGGCTTAAGCGATTTCTAAAGATTATTTTGAATTAAAGGCTATTCATAATCAGGAAACTCTGAACAAAGACTTTCCTCTATCTACCTAAAATCTTAAAGGGCTGCTAAACTCCTTAACACATGCTAATAGACCTGGCCCTAAGGTCATTTGAAGCACAATACCTATTTCTCAGGTTAATTGACTAATCAATGTTCCCCTCCATCTACCCATCCCCGCCCCCAGCAACCACTTACTGCACGTATACTTTTCAGTTTCTCTTTCCCCTTCCTTCTAAATGGCATTTTTAAAAGCCACTATCACTGAAACTTTGGGAAATCATTCTTGTGGTTCCCCCCATGCGCATGGTATTTAGAAATAAATCTTTCTCTTCTTAATCTACCATAACTGTGAGTTAATCTTTTCA
>CAUYPK010032955.1:0-27444 GCA_963574355.1 Loris lydekkerianus
AATAATAATTTTTTTTTTTTTTTTTTTTTTTTTTTTTTTGTGTTTGGGGTCGATTGGTTTGTTGGTTGTTTGTGTTTGTTTGCCCCGACACACAGCGGTTTCACCCCCCCCCCCCCCTTTGTTGGGGCGGGCGCCAAAAAACAAAAGCTAAACCCCCAAAAAAAAAAAAAAAAAAAAAAAAAAAAAAAAAAAAAAAAAATTTTTTTTTTTTTTTTATGAGTAAAATCTAGCTTTAGTCTTTTTAATGCCATCTTTCTAGTCAATTAGCCATGTAAAATGTCATTAATTTTATAACTTAGCAGTCTGACTTTTCACTGTAATTCAAATGTATTAATAGTGGGGAGTTTTCAAAATAAAGATGAATTTCACTCTTCAATGTACCGTTTCTAGGGTCGACATATGTTGAAAGATGACTGGACGGTGTGTCCCCATTGTGACTTCCCGGCTCTCTACTCAGAATTTAAGATGTAAGTGCGTGTCATCTCCCTTGGTCACACAGGTTTAGGCCTTTCATTCTGTCACTTTTATTCTGGAGTATCCTTATATTTGTTCATGTTCCCAAAGATCTCTAAAGACCTAAATCATCTTTGTGGAAGAACTTTCCACATCTGAGACCATTACCCTTAAAGATACTGCATGAGACTGAACATATCTAATTCTTAAACTGCATGATAAGCATGTATTTAAAAACTTGTTTTTCACATGAGAATAATCCAGAGCTAAAGGAATAGATTTCATTGATTCCACATTCCCTGTCCCAACAGCATGTTAAACACTGAAAGCACATGTCCTATGTGTTCGGAAAGATTAAGCTTCACTCAGCTGAAAAAAATGGCCGACTGTAGCCAGTACCTGCGAACAGAGGTGGAATAGTGAGCAGCGCCTTCAGGTACGTGCCAGGACGAGTGGAGATTTTCTTTTTTTAATGCTAAATTGCAGGTATTACAGTTGCCATAGTGACAAAGGTTGTCTGGCCAAGCAGCGTCACAGATTCCAACTAGAACATATTTTATCAAATCACATGAGTTATTTTTAATCAGGCCATTAAAATTAAAGCCAGCTAATAAAGTGGAATGGGTTTTTTTAAGGTTCTGTGATAATTCAGAAAATTACAAAAATTTTGGTTTCCAGAGATTTACAAAAAATTCTCCATTTCTTTTCCTTTCCAAGTCTCCTTTTTGTCGTTGGGAAGCCAAACTCAGGAGATTCTTTTAATCCCTGACACTGCATCTCAGTGTTCATCTGGTGCCCTCCCCACACCCAGCTTTTGTGGTCTTCCCTCCCTCGGGCAGTGGCAGCTGCATCTGACCAACTGGACAAGACAGAAACAAACCCAAATGTTATCTTGACGCCTGTGTTATCCCGTCTTAGTCTCTGTACAGAGAAAAGGCTTATTTCTTTATCTCATGTTCTGTAAGCAGGGCTCCACTAAAACAGCCAGAGGAACTCAGCATTCCAGGGAGGCTTCTTGTTATATTTATTTAGAGACAGGTCTACCAACTTGAGCAAAAGTGAAACCCCCATTTCTATAACAAAAAATGCTGGGCGTGGTGGGCCACAGCTGTAGTCTCAGCTACGGGGGGCAGAGCCTAGGAGTTTGAGGTCGCTGTGATGATGCCACAGCACTCCACTTTTTTGAGAGACAGATCTTGCTCTCTTGCCCAGGCTGAAGTACAGTGGCACGATCATAGCTCACTGTATCCTCCACCTGCTGGGCACAAGGGATCCTCTCACCTCAGCCTATCAAGTAACCAGGATTATAGGCATGTAACCACACCTGGCTAATCTTTACCAAAAAAAAAAAAGGGGGCAGATCTGGAACTCCCGGTCTCAAGTAAGCTTCTCAAAGCATTGGGATTGAGTCACCACACCCAGCTTCTGTTTTTTCCCTCAAATTGGATACTTTGAGCCATTCATTCTTCATGTATTCTTTCTGTCCCTTTTAACTTCTCTTTCCTAAACTCCAGTTGTGTCTGACTACTTGATATTCACAGGTCACTTAAGTTTTAAGTAGATTCATCTAAGTAGAATTATTTCGGATTTTTGTCTCAAGTTTATAACTTTGATAATGGATATATCTCTGCCACTTCTGAAAGTAGAATCCTATTTTGTTAAGATAAATCTCAAGTTCCTAATGTTTTTCAACCTTTAAGTCCATAGTTAAACTTCCAATTTTTACTTTTTTTGATCAACATTTTGGAAATTAATGATCTATTAAAATTTTTCACAGCATACCAGTTGAAAATCACTGCTCTAGATTCTGGAAGGTTTGTCTTCAGTGAGTTATGATTATGCACTATCTTGTGACATAGCTGGGTGCAGTGGCATATAACATGTAGTTCCAGCCACTTAGGAACTGCTGTAAGACGATCACTTGAGCCCCAGTTCGGGGCTGCCATGATCACATGCCACTGTGCTCCAGTGTGAGACTGCCTCTTTAACACAAAAATCTGTCATACTGTGAATGGTGGTTGAAGCTATTATTCACCACCTCCTTTTAAAAAGCCAGTAACTATTTAATTTCAGGGAACGTTTTTTGTCTGGAGGTGGCGAACAGCATCCTCACTGTACTATAAAGGCTCAGCTTGCCCACACAATTTGTCAGTTACCACGTGCAGCATTCCTGCTCCATGTTTCCTGAGATGAGCAAAAATCCCTTTTCAGTATTTGGCTTTATCATCGAATGTCAGTCATTACTTGAAACCCTTTTAAAGACCTATATTTTGTTTGTCCTTTCTAGATACAATGCTAAGAAGGCATTTTTCACAAGAGGCCATGTTTCCATCACGTCGTAGATTTAGGAGACGATCCTTCCTGGATACAGAAAAATGAAAAAAAAAGGTGCTCCCTCCAGGGCAGCACTTTCAGCCTACAGCGTGCAAAATAGCGCCTTCTAAACTTGCTATTTATTGTATTGTATATATTTCCTCTTCAAAGTCTTTCAGATTCTGTGTTCTGCAATGTTAATAACCTTATGACATACTTGTAAATATTCGGTTTTGATAACTTTTATATTTTGAAATATTGCCTTTAAAATAAAATTGTTGACTAGACATGTGTGGTGTCTTCCTGGATTTAGAGACAAAAAGAGGATGGGCACAGAGACTCTCACATCTACAAGCCTAGCACTATGGGAGGCCAAGAGTTCTAGACCAGCCTTGAGCAACTTAGCAAGACCCCTGTGACTAAAAAATGTAGCCCAACATGATGGCAAGTACCTGTTAGTCCATGCTTCTCAGGAGGCTCGAGCCCAGGAGTTGAGGTTGCAGTGAGCTAGGCTAACACCATGGCACTCTAGCCTGGGCAACGGAGTAAAAAACCCTGTCTTGAGAGATAAAAAGATGATAGTGCTTCAAAGCTATCAAGTTTGAACAACAGGGTTAATAGTTTAAAAAGCTTGAAACGAGACATTTATATACATTAAGGCTAAATTTTTGAAGGAATGAACGAAAATATAAGCTTGTATCTGTTGAGTCACTCTACAGCATACTATGGAATTCCTGTCACAAAATTAAACTTTTGACTTCCCCTGAAAACATAATACATCATTTGAAATCTTATTCAAGGCTGTATGAAGGTTACTTCCCCTAGATCACATATACACTGCACCCCACAAGGGAATTCACTTTTCCACCGTTAATAGTATAAGCTTCCTTGCAATCCCAGGCCAATGTCACCAGATGTCTGAACACCACTGGTTAAAAAGGAATTCAAGTGGTTTAAAAAAATGAAAATGTCACCAATGTCTGTACCGCTGACAGAAATGAGTCACGGAGTCAACTTTGAATGAATCGGATGATACGATTTCAACAGGCTGGCCCCAGCAACACGATGAAGGATAAAGGTGAATAATCTGTTACTGACAACAGAACAGCCAAGACTCGGTCTTGAAAACAACAAATACGCAGTTTTATGCTACAGAGATGCTTGACTCCAAGGGGTTCCAATGACAATTCCATCCCAATACAGAACATTCAGATTCATACCCAAACTGCTGTGGAACCACCATCTGCCACCTGCCACTTACCTCAGCCACTCAGCTCCTGGTCACAGGGGCTTCAAAAAGACCCACATGTATCAAAGGGCGTATTTATAATTTGATGCCAGTCTTGTGTTCTGAGCTTTTGAAATTAAAAATCATACTTAGCAAGGGCAACAAGGAGATTCCAGTCCCTGTCAGCCTGGTGTGTCCAGCGACGGGGCAGACGAGCCCTGCTATCCAGGAGGAAAAGGAGATTCTGGTCCTTGTCAGCCTGGTGTGTCCAGCGACGGGGCAGATGAGCCCTGCTATCCAGCAGGAAAAGGAGATTCCGGTCCCTGTCAGCCTGGTGTGTCCAGCGACGGGGCAGACGAGCCCTGCTATCCAGGAGGAACGATGCACAAGAACCATCCTCATCCCACTGGGGAGGAATCTGTTCCTGAAGCAGGAAAGTTTCAAGGCTGGCTTTAACAAAAAAGGGCAGGACTCAGTAGGCAAAGGCTTTAAGGACGTGTTTTATTTCCATAATGAATTAATCTCCACAAAGGGCATTTTTCACACTGGTAAAGAGACTTTAAATGTCTCAAGAACTTTGTACCTCCTCTCCTAAAGGCAGGGAATACCATCCTTATTTACATTCCTTTTAGCACATACCTCACAGAGGCAGCACAGCGCACGTACCTCTGAGCATTTACCGTCAAGATTTAAAAATAGCTGGCTAGATTCATAGCCTCAGGGACATACAACAAATACAGGAACAATCTAAAATTCCAATGGGGTTTGTGGAATCAACCATAGGACAGGACCAGATCTCCAAGGGACCAAGTGAACAAAGCCAGTGTTGTCACATGACAGAATGAGCCTAAGACTCTGACCCAGCCTGGGCCCTACTTGCTTGAATCTGATAGGTTGAGACTCCAGGGTAAGAATGTCTGACCATCCTTCCGCAGTCCCCTGCACCCTCTAGTAACAACAACAGAGGCCTCTCCATGAAATCTGTTCACAGCAGAGATGTGGTCAGTGCTCACAGAGTAGAGCTGGGAATTAAGAGTTCTGACTCTTCAACCGCCAATGTTATGTTTCACACAACTGGTTAGTAAGGGATATAGTAAGCTTTTTTATTCCATCATCTGCAAATGAGAGTAAGGAAAGTAATATACCAACACAGTATTTAGCTGTACAAGATGAAAATCTTAAGAATTTGTACACGTGTTACATGGAACATTTTCGTTCCTAATTCATACTTTGCTAGATATATGGCAACGTATAAAGAATACCCAGTTTTAGGTGGTGTTTTGTATTATGATTTATTTACAAAATTTCACCACATAATAGGAACTCCCTTTTAAAAAAAATATCAGAATTGGTCCTGTAAAGGCCATTAGGATAAATTCTTATGCCTACAGAAGACGCCTGACTCCTAAGCCCGCATATAGTTTCTAGTTCCAATTATACACACTCTAACTGAACTGATGGGACAGCAGAGGACGCAGCAGTCCTGTCAGCCTCTATAAGAGGTGTACGTGAGCCAGCCAGCTGCATCCTTCTAGTTGCATTGGCCTTTATTGATAATGGGACCACCAGGTCTTACCATTACGCTAAAACATGGTTGCTCTGGGAAAAACAAGGCCTTCTCTACACCAGCTTGATTGGTCTGAAAGGCGAGTAAGAGGTGCCTACTGGAAGGTAGTGAAAAACAGTTTCATTTCTTCAAACGTTTTCCTTTTCCTTTTCTGGACTCATCTTTGTCTGGTTTTAAAGGTTTTGAAGATTTTGTCTTTCTCTGTTGATGGGATAAAGATATACAAAATAGTTAATAACGTATTTATGAGTAAATGAAGTAAGTTCATCTCTGCAATAAATCTAATCTTTACCTGCAAGTTAAAATGAGGAGAGGCTGCCAACATCTACATCTCAGGCCACTGCCTGCCCTGAGCAGCTTACTTTCCAGCAACAACTGGGCTGATCAAGACTTTAAATGCCAGCAGTAAAAACAGAAAAGCTGTCTAGAAATAACGTTCCCATGTAAGGCAGTTCTCTTGGAGGTAAAACATAGGTATATTTAGGAAAGACAAAATAAGCAAGAGATAATTTACAAATAGGATGTTTATGTGAAGAATTTCCTTCCAGTTCCAGGTTAGAGACCTGAACATGGCCATTTGGGGGAAGCAAAGGATAGAGGGCGACAACCTCTCAGGTCTCCAATAGAGCGACCCTGGAGAAGACCACTGTTCCTGACCCTGCACACCCAGCAGACACAGCAGGGAGAGAGGAGGCAGACCAGGTTCCTTTACTGCAGCCATTTGTGGACGAACCCAGCAAAAAACAAGGACACTTGACACTAAGAAACGTCTACAAGCAGCTTGACGGCTGGAGCAAAGTATGGACAACAGAAGGGAGAAATGGTTTTGTTAAAAATATTTTTCTTAATTATGCCATGGAAATGTGTGTCCGTGAATAAGAAAGCAGATACCAATGGCTAAATAAATAAAAATGGAACTTTTTCTAAAAGAACATATGGTCTATGTTCTTGGTATTTAGCTTTTTCATCACTATAAGAAGCTGTTTATAAAAATGAAATCTCTTCCTTCTCCACCTTCAACTATGACAAACAAAAACCTTTCAAGTATTTTCATCTTACACTGCTACTTGCTAAATAAGCCCCATGGTTCACAAGGCGCGTTATGCATAAGAAACGATCATCTACTCTTGGGGTCTCCTGTCTGCAGCTTATCTGCAGCTTAAGACACTACCTTGATCATAGCATCAGTTTCTATAGCATCCTGGTCTTTCTCATCAGCTTGAGAGTCATCCTCATGTAACTCTTCATTATATTCAGAATCCAGTGATGGGCCTGTGCTGTGTCTCAATGTCTTCACTGCCTGAAGTGAATATGGAGTAAGGTGGGCTTCCTTATTGTAAGCTCTTGTGAAGGCTGCTTTCACCTATAAGAAAGGAATGGAGGAAGTTTTTTAAAAATCTAAGTGTCAGGGCCACGTGCAGTGGCTCACACCTGTAATCCTAGCACTCTGGGAGGCCAAGGCAGCAGGACTGTTTGAGCTTACGAGTTCAAGACCAGCCTGAGCAAAAGCGAGACCCCCATCTCTACTAAAAATAAAAAAACTGAGGCAACAGATCGCTTGAACCTGAGTTTGAGGTTGCTGTGAGCTATGACACCACAGCACTCTACCCAGGGCGACGCTTAAGGCTCTGTCTCAAAAAAAAAAAAAAGTCCAAGTACCAAATTGTTATTTTTAATTCTACAAACCTAAAAGGAGGTTCTGCAAGCCCCTTAAAACTATTCATAAAATATTTATGCAAACATAAGTATATGCATTTTTTTGAGACAGAGTCTCACTCTACTGCCTAGGCTAGAGTGCCATGGCATCATCATAGCTCACAGCAACTTCAGATTCCTGGGTTTCAGCAGTCCTTCTACCTCAGCCTCCCAAGTAGCTGAGACTATAGACTCCTGCTGAAACACCTGGCTAGTTTTTCTATTTTTAGTAGAGACGGGGTCTCACTCTTCATCAGGTTTGTCTCAAACCCCAAAGCCCAAGCAATCCACCCACCTCAGCCTCCCAAAATGCTAAGATTGCAGGTGTGAGCCACCATACCCAGCCAGTATATGCATTTTTCTATGAAGAAGTTCCACATGACATTCTTAATAGAGCCCACAATTCAAAAAAGATTAGGAATCAGTATTTGGGAACTTTAGGCAAACAAACAGTCACTTCAAATCATTTTGACCTATTCAGCATTCCCACATTTCTATAAACAAGTAACTTCAATAAAAAAGGCTCATAGTTAGGTAGAACGTGGCTTTTAACTGCCACAAAACACGTAAGTTACCTTTACTCTAATAACAGTAGTTATTTCAAAACACTAACTTGAAGTCTTAACTTCAAACTTATACACATAATTTCAAAGTCAGTCCACGAAGTCTAACAACAGATGTCTGCTGTGAGAACTTACTGATCACCATTAAGTGAGGTCAAATTCTAGAGAGGGGAAACTACAGAGAACATATCTTCTAAAACAGCCTCTATGGGGCGCCAGCCCCATATACCAGAGGTGACGGATTCAAACCTGACCAAAAACTGCAAAAAAAAAAAAAAGCCTCCGACAGACAGGCACAGAGAGCGAGGCCGTCAGTATTACATGTTCAGACCACAGCACTTTCACTTCTTCAAGCTCATTACAAAAATCAGTACAGGAGATACATTATCACACGGATTCTCCAAGTGGAATGGATACTGAATCTACAGATTAAATAGACTAATAAAAAGGAAAAAATGATAAAAAATCCTCAGCCAGTAAACACATCTTGACTTTCATAATCCATACCAGCACACACTTTTAACTGCACAGGTTCCTCCCTTACCCTTGTAAGAAATACTTTTATATTTGCTCTTCAGATTTCACTTTTTGATTTTTCCACTGAGCAGGCAGAAAAATACACATTGTAAAGTCAAATTCAGACGTCTACTTTTATTATTCAAATGGTACCTTCAGAAAGTACAGGCCATTGGAAGCCATATCATTTAAGGGAGGAAAAAAAGAAACCTTTTTTAAAGCATCTATAACATCTCTGAACTCTCCTAGTACAAACCTGGTGATTACCAGGTGACAGAGAACAAGTCCAAGTGGGTTACACAGTTTACCTTGGGATCCAGCTTGGAAAAGAGACTAGGTGTGCCACCCCAGCTGCTAATTTCCATGATATTCTCAAAGTCTTCTTTCATCAAGTAATATGTGTCCATAAGTGCAACAACATCCTGGACTCCTTCTACCCCTTGTGAGGTCAAGGGCTGTACAAGTGCATCCCTCATGTGTGACAGATAATCCAAGTTTACAGTCCTTTTGCTGGAGTAAGTTCTGAAACCAAAACAAAAGAGACACACCTGGCACCAATGGCAAACTATCACCAAGCCAACAGACAGTTAATCAGGTGGTGCTCAATTCAATTTCTTTTTTCTTTTGAGACAGAGTCTCACTCTGTCACCTGGGTAGAATACAACGGTGTCATCATAGGTCACACCAACCTCAAACTCTTGGGATCAGTTGAACCCCTTGACTCAGCCTCCCGAGTAGCTGGGACTACAGATGCCCAGCACAAGCCTGGCTAGTTTTTCTATTTTTAGTAGACTGAAGTCTTACTCTTGCTCAGGGTGGTCTTGAACTCCTGAGCTCAAGCAATCCAACTGGCATTGGCCTTCCTGATCCATCCAATGTCAGTAATCTTCAGTGGGCTGCCTACTACTTAACAGCCAGCTGGTGTGGGGAAAGTCCAGCACCGCATCACCCAGGTAATGGAGACACATCAATGTGCTCAAAGGGAAGTTTCTACTTGCCTAATTAGTGATTGAAAAAATAAATGTGAGTTCTACTTCCTTCCCAGAAGGCCCAGCAACAGCAGTGTGGTCTCCCATGTTCACATGTGTTACAGCCATAGACATTACTCTAAGTTCCAAAATGTTAAAAGCATCAGTAACAGACAAGGAAGTTTCCAGCCTCATGTGATGTTGCCACTTCTTCCGTGTGTTTAACACATTTTAGCCTCTGACTATAACACAGTATCACATATAAATGTTTCCCTAACATGTCCTAATAAGAAGATTCTGAAATCTGTTTCCAGGGCAGGGTTTTCTCCAAATCTAGGAAAACGGCAGAGAATGTTCCCACAGAATCAAAAAGTGATCCATATTGGCCAGGGGAATAGTTTTCCTAGATTTGGAGAAAAGAATGTTACTCTCTTTCTCTCTTATAAATGTTGTTCTTTCTTAAAGACAGAAAATAACTGAACGAAATATTATTTCAAATGCCACACAATCCTAAATCTTTCCAAGCCAGGTGACTCCTCCCTCCCTTCAAACCAAACAATTATATCTACCTACACATATTTTAAACAAGAAATCTCAAAAGCTGTTGTCATCAGAACCCACATTAGAATCAGAAATGATTCTTTACCAATTACTTATGGGTCCTACTCCTGTCTTCAGATAAATCAATGTCTTAACCACAAGAAGCCATACAGTTCTGATAAGAAGTCTAAAATCTGCCCCCACAATGTTTTATTACCTAGACAAAGAGTTTTTAAAACTATTTTAGGGCAGCACCTGTGACTCAAAGGATTAGGGCACAGCCCCATATGCAGGAGATGACAGGTTCAAACCCAGCCCTGGCCAAAAACTGCAAAAACAAAAAAACTCTATTTTAATTTCACCCATTTCCCCTAGATTTAGTCTTCCATAATCAAGCTCACAAGTACCTGAAGTAGTCCCTAAGCCATAGTACACAAGAAAATCACAGAACCGTTTTCTAAGATTATTCCCTTACAATTCGTTACAATATGGCCATCTCCTAAGAATTACAGAGTATTGGGTAGGTGCCTGTCGCTCAAGTGTCTAAGTCACCAGCCACATACACCAGAGCTAGAATGCAGCCCAGGCCTGCCAAACAACAATGAGAACTGTAACCAAAAAAATAGCCAGGCCTTGTGGCAGGCACCTGTAATCCCAGATACTTGGGAGGACAAGAGAATCGCTTAAGGCCAAGAATTGGAGGTTGCTGGGAGCTGTGACACCACGGCACTCTACCCAGGGCAACAGGTTGAGGCTCTGTCTCAAACAAACAAAAAAAAAATTACAGAGCATTAAACCTAGAAGTCTCAAGGTGCCATCTGATATCCCTAAGGAATACAGTGGGCACATCCAAGAGGGACTCCCCTAGGGCAGAGGGTGCATGACCTTTAAAAATGGAGACAGGCATTCAGCCCTGCCAATGAGAAGACAGAAGAAATGCAGCCTTTGCCAGCTTTCAGGGGACACCTGCTTGCCTTCGTTTGGTCCCTTTCCCCAGCCTCTGAGCCTGGTGAGTAGCGTCTTCAATGACTCTGACTCTGCTGTCCTCCTTTCCTAAGAACCCTGGTGATTACGCTGAGCACACCCAGATAACCCAAGAGAATCTTCTCAGTTCAAGATGACAATATATTTGTATTGCTTTGAACTTAAACTCTTATGTTTATGGTAATTTGTTATAGCAGCTACAGAAAACTAATACAAAGGCAGCAAAACACACTTACGGCATAGGCTAGGAAGAGGAGACGTAGTAGGAAGTAGAATTTTATAAGGAAAAAAAGGCAAGTGCCCAGTTCAGCTCTAACCAAAAGTTATGGGTGAGGCCAGACACGGTGGCTCATGCCTGTAATCCTAGCACTCTGGGAGGCCGATGCAATGGATCATCTAAGCTCATGACCAGCCTGAGCTAAAACAAGACCCCATCTCTAAAAATAGTGAGAGTCTGTCTAAAAAAGAAAAAAGAAACTTATGGGTGGATTTAAGAATTAATATTTGGGGGAGGCTGAGGGAGGAGGATTGCTTTAGTTCAGGAGGTGAAGACCAAGCTGAGAAAGAGGGAGACCCCATCTCTACTAAAAACAGAAAAATCAGCTGAACTTCAGGGCATGCACCTATATCCCCAGATACTTGGGAAGCTGGGGCAAGGAGAGGATCACTTGAGCCCGGGAGTTTGGGGTTACGGTGGGCTCCAGTAACCATTGCACTCCACCCCAGGTGACAGAGTGAGACTATCTCAAGAAAAAAAAATTAGTTATCTTCTCCAGGGACCAAAAAGAGAATTAAGATTGCTCAAATAGTTCTTCACAGCTAAAAATAAATCCCAAAACGTCACTTACTCATTATGTCCCCTGCACATTTTCCATGTTTCTAAACTTTAACAAAATTAGATAAAATATTAATATTTTTAAATTCCTCTAAACTTTCCCAAGCACAATAGTTGCCAATTACTTGAGTGGCTGCCTGTGACGTGCCAAACTGTACTCTTCATCCCAAACGAGTACGTCGGTTATTGACACAATAGGTAAAAAACTAGTTCCTTTATTTAAATAGTTCAATGTTTTTCCTATTATGATTCTGAAGCTGAAGTTATTCCTACAAGTAAAAGGCATAGTCACAATAACAAAAAATCATAGCACTATCTCAGACTGATATATTCTTTAAAATGTATCCTAAAATTATGATATCTATCATCTGGCTTTATTCTCCAAAGTATCTTTCAAGAGGTAAACCAACTGTTAGACTGATGACACATTATAAAAACTCAGGCCTATACAATATAAGGAACTTATTATCCAGGATCATTTATCTAGTGAGCAATAAAATCAAAACTAAAATCTTTTGACTCCTATCACTCTTACTGGATAAAAGCTAAATATACCACACCAATAAAATGCCAGAAATGGAGCAAGACTACCCACCTGAGACTCATGTGCAATGCTAGGTCCTGAGTAATACGATCGTGTTTGCCTGTAGATGAGTGCTTCCCCAGCCAGCTCGGAAAGCTAGGAAACTGGGTCAGGTAGCCCCTCATCAACTCTCCAGGAAGAACACTCGCATAAATGGCCTGAAGGAGGGAGGGAAAAAAAAAAATCAATTGTAGTCCAGAATTTACAGTCAGTACAAAGTTACTCCCTTAGCAGCTGTTGATTTCCAAGCATTCTAGAAAATGAAGCAAGACTGTTCTAGGTACCTACTTACAGGGCAGTGAGGCCCTTTCCCCGTCTCTGACCTGTTGGTGTGCAAAACTTCTCCCAGAGCAGACAACAGATCGCAGGACACACCTGGGTCCATACGTGTTGTTTATGGCCCTCAGAGAGATCTTCAAGCCAAGTCAGCCTCTTCAACCAACTGATCTCAACAGGCCAGTTACATCATGAATGCCAATGTCACAGCAAAAAATTGGTTTAAGAGGAATAGATGGTCTTCAACGTAAACAACCGATAGCACTGGGGGATTAAAGAATGGGAAATCTATGTTCGAACCCAGGCCTGCTAAACAATAATGACAACTACAACAACAACAACAAAAAGTAGCTGGGCGTTGTGGCGGGCGCCTGTAGTCCCAGCTACCTGGGAGACAGAGGTAAGAGAATCACTTAAGCCTAAGAGTTTAAGGTTGCTGTGAGCTGTGACACTACTGCACTCTACAGGACAATCTAGTGGAAACTCTGTCTTTAAAAAGAAAAAAAAAAACACTTTTAAAACATAAGAAAAAAGATTCTGTATCTCTACACTGAGTTTCTGATTTCTGATTCCAAGCAATGTGGAAGGGGAAGAGAAGCACAGGCCTCCTGCGAGTCCCCTGCTTCTAACTCAGGCCAGTCACCCTGTAGATAAAGCTATCGCTCTGGTAAGGAAGAAATCAGAAGTCTTGCTCAGAGAGACAGCTGCTGAGCTGCCCTGGCTGCACGTCTTCAAGGAGGACCTACTTAGTGACCACCTGAGAACCAAGAACCACCTCCGCCCCCAAAACAAGGATTCTTAAAGTAAAACAGAGAAAATGAATCTTTGAATTCACTTACAACCAAAATCTAACCTTCCTATTGCCATGTGTCCATTTACATAAAAACATTTTTGAAACATTGAAAATAAGGCCAGGTCGCACAGCAGAGACCACAGGGTATTTTAGTCTGTTAATAGACTGGATTTTTGCTACCAGAGTCATACTATTTACCTGGTATTTCAAACGATCACAGGCACTAAAAGCTATTTTGTTCTTTTTAACTAAAGCAGAGTCTGCACTTTCATTACCTGTGTGGGCAGAAGACTCCAGTTTTGCTTACTCCGGATCTGACTGTCCACTAAGTCGCCATCACATATGCTATCTGCTGCTCGGCTTAAAAGCATCAAGTGCTTTTTCATGTCACCCCTGCAGGAAAGAACCAGTCTGGATTACACTCTCCACAACCCAGGCATCTGGCCTCCGCAGGGCCAGGCTGGTACTAGCCCTACGCCTCCCTAGCTCTGAACACTCACCCTGCGGCTACAGGCTTCACATGTAGGTAGTTCTCCTGGACAAACAGGGGTGCTATTGAATAATCATGGAAAAAGAGATCTGACTTATCCATAAGTGACATATGAGCAGTGTCCTCTCCAGCTGCAAACACTTTCCGGGCAACATCAAATGGGCCCTAAAAAGAGGGAAGACACACACATTAGAATGAACAAAACCCAAAACACTGCCGACACGTAGCTGGGACGTGGGATAACGGGGCCTCCCGTTCACAGCTGCGAGGAATGCAAAATGGTACAGACTCTTCGGGAGACAGGTGAACAGTTTCTTACAAAACCAAACATACTCTTACTACATGATTCAGTACTTATACTCCTCCATATTTTACCAAAATATGTCTACCCAAAAACCTGCAAACAGATGTTTACAGCAGCTTTACTCATAATTGCAAAAAGTTGGAAACAACCAAGATGTCCTTTAGTAGGTGAACGGACAAAAAACCATGGCACATCCAGACAATCTAATAATACTAAATAATTAAAAGTAATGAGTTGTCAAGTCATGAAAAGACACAGAGAAACCTCAATTGCCTATGACTAGGTGAAAGACGCCAATCTGAAGAGGCTACACGTTGATGGTTCCAACTGCATGATACCCTGGAAAAGGCAAAACTATGGAAACAATAAAATGATCCGTGGTGGGCAGGGGTTAACTGAGGGAGGAATGAAGAGGCAGAGCACACAGGATTTTCACGGCAAGTAAACTACTCTGTGTGATTCCGTGACGGTGGCTAAGTGTCACTATACATTTGTAAACACCAGGGCACGTACACCGCCAGGAGTAAAGGCTGCTAGGAACTGTGGACTCTGGGTGAGCCTGTGTTTGTGCCTTTTATTGACCATAAAAGATGTGCCTCTGAGGTGAGGGTACTGACAGCAGGAGAGCCAATGCACACTGGGGTGCAGAGGGGTACCTGGGAACACTATCTTCCTCTCAATTTTGCTAGGAACCTAAAACTGCTCTAAAAAATAAACTATATTATTTTTTTTTTAATCAGCTTAATCATTACTCACATAATAAATTCTAACTAGTGACTAGGTAAAATGTAACAGAGAGGTAACTGACATAGACCTCTAGTTTTGGAGAGGTTATTAAACTAAAAGACCTGAAATATTATTACGTAGAGTGCAAGCAAAACCATTTAAAATACAAAGCCATTATGTCAGGAACTCTGGAAAAGCCATTTTATACAGCTAAAGCATGAGTATGAATTAAAACTTACCCCATTCTCAAAATGTATAATATACTTCAACATCTTTGAGGAGAAATTCCTATCAAATAGAAATACTTTCAGCAGCTGTCTTTATCTCTTACTATAAACATCCACAAGTTCTACAGGTATATCAAAGAACTATAATAACTATTTGTATTAATACCTACAAAACAAGAAGCATTTTGGTTTGAGAAAGTAACTAAGAAATAAAAATTTATTTTACCAGTTTGATATCCTTTTTGGCTCTATGAGAATCAGCCTTGGCCTGGTCATAGGTCAATGCCTTATTTCCTGCACACCACATACTCAGATTATGTAAAACCTAAAAGAATCACAAATAAGACAAAGTCAGGATGGAAAATACTGCTATTCCCCCACTCCCTGCAAGGCTGGAGACACTAATTCAACAGAATCCACAATTGTCACAGAATATATATTTATTTTACCTGTCTGATATCTTGATTGGCCCCCAAAATTATTTCATTCATAGCTGGAGGGGGAATCTTTAAACCCTCTTTGAAGGCAATAGACATCATAGCACCCTGAAATTAACAAGAGGAAGAATCTTCAATTTTAAAAAAAAAACTCAAAAATATTTATTGGGTACTTTTAAAAACTGACCCTTAAATACCCAGGATGGTGTGATGGGGAAATAATCCCATTCACAGTAAACAATCCCATTCATCGTACCTTAATCTGTTCAACCCGAGGTCTTTGAAAACGAAGATCAAAACAATAATGAACCAAAGAGCGGATCCTGGGATGATTTCTATCATTGCACATACATATAATGGGGATTTTAGTATGTTTTATGAGGCCAATTAATTCCTGGAAAGCAAATTTACAACACAAAAATAATTATTTAAAAAATAACAAATAACCACAATTGTAAGAGGGACTATACCTAACAAATGCAATCAGTGTGACCTGGTTTCTTGTACCCTCAATGAATCATCAACAATAAAAAAATAATAAAAATAAAAATAACAAATACCACACATTGTATTTTAGGTTTCAAAACCTTTCTGAGCTATTTTCAATTTCAGAAGAGCTATAAAGAAACTGTGGGCTGGATCAGCACCTGCAGCTCAGTGGTTATGGCACCAGCTACATACAGCAGGGCTGGCAGGTCTGAACCGGCCCGGACCAGGTAAACAACAATGACAACTGCAACAAAAAATAGCCAGGCACTGTGGTGGGCGCCTGTGATCCCAGCTACTTGGGAGGCTGAGGCAAGAGAATCACTTTAGCTCAAGAGTTGGAGGTTGCTGTGAGCTGTGTTGCCACAGCACTCTACTGAGGACGACATAGTGAGACTATCTCAGAAACCAAATAAACAAACTGTGGGCTATTTTTGTTGTCCTCAGAAGTTTAGTAAGTTTAATTGTCATAAATATCAGCATATGATAATTAAATATTATAAAAATCTAAAACTCCCTCCCTGCGTACCTGAATCCCTCCCCTGTCCTCACTGCCTGCCATGCCATCCACCTCGTCCATGATGAGGGCGTGCTTCCTGCTTCCTGAGGAGGCTGCTCCATCTGTCCCAGGTCGGGGGTAAGGGGATGGGACAAAAGCAAAATAACAATTGTTCAAAAACCTGCTTTATAAAAAATTACATATAAAGCACAGTAAACTTCAAAAGCCACACAAGTATGCAGAGAAAAGAAATTCTCCCTCTCACTCCTTCCCTGGCACACCCAGCTTTCCCTTCCCAGAGGCAAACAGCAGTCTCCGGCATCCTTTAAGAGACACATACCAAAAACAAGTGTGCATAAAAATATACCATCTGATATATATATATATATATATATATTTTTTTTTTTTTTTTTTTGGGGGGGGGGTGTTTGCAGTTTGATCAGGGCCAGGTTCAAACCCGCCACCCTTGATATATGGGGCCGGCGCCCTACTCACAGAGCCACAGGCACTGCCCCATTTGATATATTTTGATGATACGATATATTTTAGTCATCTGATATATTTTGATAATTTGTTCTTTATACACATAGAACACTTTAAGGTAATTCAATATTCTATTTTATACATGTGCCATAATTTACTTAATCACTACTAATGAAATTAGAATGCCTCTAAGCTTTGGTTTGTAAGTCAAACTAAATGAGTATCTTTTTATATAGATGTCTATACATGGAGCTTATCAAAAAAATGTATACATATTTTAAGCAAAGAAAAAATTGTATTAAGGCTCAGTGCCCATAGCACAGTGGATACAGCACCAGCCACATACACCAAGGCTGAAGGGTTCAAACCCAGCCCAGGCCTATTATACAACAATGACAGCTATAGCCAAAAAATAGCCGGGCATCGTGGTGGGCACCTGTAGTGCCAGTTACTTGGGAGACTGAGGCAAGAGAATCGCTTAAGCCCAAGAGTTTGAGATTGCTGTGAGCTGTGATACCACAGCACTCTACCGAGGGCAACATAATGAGACTCTGTCTCAAAAAAGAAAAAGAAAAAACTATATTAAATTTGTAACACTCAAGTTACGTTTGACTTCTGCAATTACAAGAGGTGCTCAATGTGACTTTTATTCATGTTTTGTTATCGGTATATATTATTAGAATTGTAATACAAGTTTTTCCTTTTGTAAAGGGTGCATACATTTTTGGAACCCTCTGTACATATGTCATTTTACAGATATACAAGTAAAATGATAGCTAAATTCCAGAAATTGGAACCTCTGACTTAAAAGATATGATTAACTTAACTCTGAGAAATCCTGCCAGACAGCTCTCCAGAATTGTACCAACTTACATTCTTACACCAGCCACGTGTAAGGTAACATTTCCTGAGCAGCTACTTTTGAACAGATTCTCTCCCATAGAAAGCACTAAGAATTCAGGTGACAAAGCAATGCATCATAAATTCTCAGTAGCCACTGTGCAGCCCTGACTTTGGGCATCTTGCCTTCCCCTGAACTCTGGCCCGCTAGTTCTGACCTGCAGCAGCGGGCACTGTCCCTGTGCGCCTTCGCTAACCCTCCACTGCCTGCTCCTGACGTGGCCTCTGAGTCGCTTCCATTCTCATTCTTTGAGACCTGTCATCATCCTTTTACTCCACCATCTCGAACACAGTTTTTTACCCACAGGCTTTACTCCCCCACCCATCACACTATACTACAGTCGTTCGCCTTCGTTTCCTCTTTACAAGATTCACCTGTGAATCCTCTAAAATCATGCAGAGTACATGAATATGTGCATTTACACCTTTTTATTACAGTCTCAGAAACTTCCAAGACCTAAAAAAAAAAAAAAAGTCTTGCCCTTATGGGGCAACACAAACCCTTTCTCACTCTCTTGTTGCCCCAGGATTCTGCAGGATGCTTGGCACGTGGTAGTGTTCAATACTGGTACTGGTTACTAAAGGTTGAAATTAACTTATTTTTCTTACACAACAACAAAAAACAGTTCAAAAAGCCACATACCTGAATAGAAGCCTTTGATGCTGGCATTATCCAGGGAGTCAGCAACAACTGCCTTCAAGCTGCTCTTACTCCGAGTATCACTGGCATTCAGTTCCACATAGGTGTATCCCAATTCCTAATCAAAATACTGGAAACCATTACTATTGCAATAAAAATCAATTACACCCCCCCCCAAAAAAAAAGGTCAGTGAAGAAAGAAAGAGGGGCTCTCGGCCCCGCCTGCATGGGGAATGGGGGAGAAGAGGGTAAAGAGGTCACATGAAGGAAATCTAAAACATGACACTAACAGACAGAGACTAAGCTATGACAGGCCTCCCAGTGTTAACATTGTTAGACTATAATATACACACGCATAAACACCTACGTTTTGGTCTTAAAAACCTCAGCTGGTAAATCAGTAATCTGGAAGAGTATATTTAAACAAGTAATTTTACTAAGTTTACTTCCTAAAGTCCTGAAAAGAATTAAATAAAAACCCAAGAATTCAATATCAGAGATAGCATTAATCTACAGTTATTATAAGATACCAAAAGATAATTCTCTTCAAGATGAATTAGAAAGTTAAATCATTCTTTGTCAAACTATCTCCAATAAAGAATTTTCCTCTCAAATCAGGAAAGTTGAAATTATTCTTATTTCTCAAAACTGATCAGCTTATAAAACGCCTTAATTCACTTCCCAAAAAAACAAGTGACAATAGAAAAAAACACCATATTCACAATTTTAGGAACTAGGAAAACAGTATTTTTTGTTTTTCTTCAATATTTACAAATATAGTGAAAAACAGCTAAAAATTTGTATTCAAACATCATGTGCTGGTCCATAGAAGACCAAATGAAGTTGCAAGCTTGTGTGGCAAAGCAATACATTTCTAATCCCTTATTTTACCATTCTGATGCCAACACGTCAACTCTGATTTGCTCTGGTGCAGTGGTTCTCAACCTTCCTGATGCCACGACCCTTTACTACAGTTCCTCGTGTTGTGGTGATCCCCCGACCATAACATTGTTAATTATTAACATTAATTTATTATTATTTATTAACATTAACATTAATTTATTATTAACATTAATAATTTATATTATTTTAATAATGTTATGGTCGGGGCATCACCACAACACGAGGAACTGTAGTAAAGGGTCGTGGTGAGGAAAACCACGTCTTCTCATTGTCTGAGACCCAGCAGCAACAGAGACAATCAGAAAAAAGGTGGTGGCTGAATTTAAACCATGCCGTCACACTCCTAAACCTTTTTCATCTGTCACACTGGATACTAAAGTACAAATATTGAGCACACAGAATTATTACAAAGGTATATAAGATATCTACCTGTACCTTTCAGGATCTATCACCCCTATTTTATTACATATAATATAACGTACCCAGGTGCTCAGCACATTGCTTGGCTCACAGGTAAACCTTACTTCTTATTATAATCGCCAATATTTAAAAAGAACGAAAATGACAAATTATCACCAGAACCAAAGCAAATTCTATAAGTTTAATTTTAGAAAGCTGTACACAATAGATTTCTATCTCCCCACACAGGGACTCTCTCTCACACACACACACACACACACACACATTTATCTCCTACACATGACCACTCCAAGGTTATCTTTCCAACCACACTGACAGAACCCACCTGACACACCAGAGAAGCTGTGGTGGTCTTGCCAACACCTGGGGGCCCTGAGAGTAATGCTGCTTTAAAGCTAGAGCCGTCATCTTTGCCCGCGAATTTACCAAACTTTGTTGCTAGAAAAAAAGAAGTTCCAGAGGGTTAACCCACATCACCTAAAAGAAATTCAGGAATGGCAGCAATAGTTGTGCATAAACTTCACATAGACAGCAGTCCTCCTATTAAGTTCTAAATTTGCAGAATATTTTCTACAGGGCATAAACTACAGTCTCAGAGATTTAGTGAAATTCTACACCCTACCTCACCTCTACCCAAAATAAGAAGCTAAAACTAATTCACCTTAAAATCTGTGTTGTCATAATTTTATGAGTTTCCTTTCCTAAAATGCAGGGGAGCAGATGTCTACACTATAATCCTAACTCCATCAGCCCTAACTCAACCGCCCATTGCGAGTACTTTAGAAATAACTTAACCCCTCTGTGCCTGTCTTCTCCTTTGTAAAATGAAAACAACAGTCGAGTAGCTGTGGGGACGCTGTGAGCACAGAGCCTGACATGCCTCAACAAATGTTAACTAGTACAGTCCGGATCGCCTGAGCTCACAGGTTCAAGACCAGCCTGAGTAAGAGCAAGACCCTGCCTCTTAAAAATAGCTGGGCATTGTGGTGAGCGCCTATAGTCCCAGCTACTCGGGAAGCTGAGGCAAGAGAATCGCTTGAGTCTACGAGTTGGAGGTTGCTGAGAGCTATGATGCCAGGGCACTATACCAAAGGTGACAAAGTGAGACTCTTCTCAAAAAAAAAAAAAAAAAGATACAATCAGCTACATGGTCACAAAAGAAAATAAGAAATTGAAGGTGCTGTGTCTACAACTACCTTGCACCACTCAACACTAGAATACTCTTTTCCCTCCACCTGGGAACATAAATCATGCTCATTGCATTGTAACAACTGAGAGACACATAGTTAAACCTCTCGCCAAGATGGACCTGAAGCCTTTAAACAAGTCTTTTCCAAGTCTGGGCAACACAATGAGACCAGTCTCTATTAAAAAAAAAAAAAAAAACAGCCAAGCATGGTGGTGGCATGTGCCTGTAATCCCAACTACTTTGGAGGGAGAAGGATCAGTTGAGCCCAGGAGTTCTAGGCTGTAGTGAGCTGTGATGATACCACATTCCAGCTGAGACAGAAACCCTATCTCTAAAAAGGAGGGAAAAAAAGTGCTTGGGTTTTTTTTTTATTTTAAAGTCTTGTCCAGGTACATGAAACAGCTGTCCATCTTTTAAGGAAGATTTTAACTCTTTTCAGAAAAACATTTAAATCTAACCTAATGTCATCACAATTATATGACCTAATATAAATAAACCCAGATCAGCATTGGCAAGACTCTAGCAACCACCTGTGTGTTCCTAACCCGGTTATCACTCCGAGGACTCCCAGGATGCTCACTACATCTTGCCTTCTTATTTGTTATGCGTTAGCCCCCAGAGATACAGACAAAACTTATGAAAACTGTTAACAGGCTGGGGGCCAGAGCTCAATAGTCAGAGGGCTGACCCCGCACACCAGGGGCAGTAGGTTCGAACCTTGCCTACGCCTGATTAACAAAAAAAAACAAAGAAAAGAAAACTACATTTGTGATCTGAAACCTCAGTTCCAAAAATACTCTGGATATTAAATATATGCAATGTATTGTGACACTTCATTTTCCATAGCAAATACATAGTAAGCAAGCTCAGAAACTACTGAAGCAGAGGCCTAGCAGGCCTGTGGGAAGCGCCAGCATGGGCTGACGGGCTGCAGGCTGCCTGCTCCGTGCAGGGGCCAGCTCTTCACTCACACCTCCCCACGGCGCCCTGTGCACCCCCGGGGCCCTGCTCTCGTATCTTCAAGCCTTGTGACCCTTTGCCAGCTACTTCCGAGTTGGTTTCCATCCTGCTTCCAGGGACAGGAACACACATCCCCACCCGTGACCGTACACCTCCATCCCTGCAGACCCTCTACCTGCCCCTACACCACAACAATACATTTTTTTTCTTTTAAAGACATAGTCTCACTTTGTTGCCCTCAGTAGTGTATCGTGGCATCACAGCTCGCAGCAACCTCAAACTGTTGGGCTCAAGCAATGTTCTTGCCTCAGTTTTTCTATTTTTAATAGAAATAAGGTCTCACTCTTGCTCAGCCTGGTCTCCAACTCCTGAACCCAAGCAATGCACCTGCCTCGGCCTCCTAGAGTGCTGGGATTATAGGCGTGAGCCACTGTGCCCAGCCTAGAACAATACATTTTAATAGCTACTTGAGATACGGCCTACGAGCTCCTGAGGACTGTACTTTGTTCACAACAGCACCTGGGCTCAGACCGAGCTCTCAATAAATGTTTGCAGATGAATGAATGAACTAACCATTACACGTTCTCACATATGTGCAATCAAGCAATTACATGTTGAAAGATACACACACATAAAATCAGGTAAAGTTATAAAATTACTGTGTTTCTTATCTTCTGAAGAACTCTCGTGCCAGTTTCGAAGCCAGCGAAGGAGTTTGTTGGCACAGCTCTGGTCACCTTGTTGTCCGATGATGGTCTTGAGAGAGGTTGGCTTGTATTTATCTACCCAGAGCAAATTTTCCACCTTGTTTTCACTGCTGTCATCAGCCGAGTTCCTAGCCTTTAGCTCCTCGGTCACCCGCTTCTTGAAGTCCAGGCCTCTCCTAAACTCACTTGTTTCCTTTTGTACCAGCTTTACAGAAATGTCCCTTTTCGGCGTCAGCTTCTTCTTTTTAGATTCCGATTCCCTTTTGGTTGGACTACTTTTTCTTTTTCCTTGTTCATTTTTTTGGGGTGTTTTCTCCAATTTGGACTTTTCTTTCTTCATCTTAAAAAGTAGTAAAGTGAGGGGGAAAGAAACCCAATGAGACATACAGAATTTCTGTCCTAACCTGCTACCCTTCAAACTCTTCAGTTCAAGGGATTCTCTTCCCTCAGCCTCCTGAGTAGCTGCCGTACAGATGCCCACCACAACCCCCAGCTATTTAGAGATGGGGTCTTGCTCTTGCTCAGGTTGGTCTCAAACTCATGAGGTCAAGTCAATCCACCCCTCTCTGCCTCCAAGAGTGCTAGGTATGAGCCCATCATGCCTGGCGTTATATTTTTTATACATGTATAAAATTATAGCCAAAATATTATAGCCCCCAATGCCCATCACCCGAAGAATGGCTAAACAAAATTAGATACAGCCATGCAAAGGAATATTATTCACCCATAACAAAGTGAGTCACTGATACATGCTACAGCACAGATGAACCTTGAAACTATTACCCAAAGTGAAAGAAACCAGACACAAAAGGCCACAAATGAGTATTGGATGACTCCATTTGATGAAATGTCCAAAAGAGACAAATCCACAGCAACATAAGCTAAAGCCAGGGGGGTGGGCATGATGAGTGACTACAAAGGGATACAGAGTTTCTTTTGGGGGCAACAAAAAAATGTTCTGGCATGAGACAGTGGTGATAGTTGCTCACTCTTAACGTACTAAATACCACTGACTTATACGCTTTAAAATGGTGAAAAATAGCCGGGCATTGTGGTGGGCACCTGTAGTCCCAGCTACTTCAAGGCTGTAACAAGAGAATCGCTTAAGCCCAAAAGGTTGACGTTGCTATGAGCTGTGACGCCACAGCACTCTACCAAGGGTGACATAGAAAAAAGAGTGCCTGTCATAATGGGCACACTGGCTCACTCCAGTCATCTGGGCACTGTGGGTGGATTGCTTGAGCTCCAGAGTTCAAGACAAGCCTAAACAAGAGTGAGATGCTGCCTTGGCACCTATAGCTCAAGTGGCTAGGACGTCAGCCACATACATCAGAGCTGGTGGGTTCAAATCCAGCCCGGACCTGCTAAAAACAGCAATGACAACTGCAACCAAAAACTAGCCAGTCATTTGTGATGAGTGCCTGTGGTCCCAGCTACTTGGGAGGGTGAGGCAAGAAAATCGCTTAAGTCCAAGAGTTTGAGGTTGCTGTGAGCTATGATGCTACAGCACTCTACCCAGGGCAACAGTTTGAGACACAGTCTCCAAAAAAAAAAAAAGTGAGATGCCATCTCATTTTAAATAAATAAACAGCGTCTGAGTGCTTTCTATCACTGGACGCTAAAATTTGTAGAAGAAAGTTTGCGGAGTAAAAGGGTATTGGAATAGTCTAAAAATATCTCCCTGACACCTGACATAGTTATCAACTACAAGGGGGAACATAGTCACTTCACTAGAAGAAATCCAGAAGACATCTTCGTAACCAGATCATCAAGGTCATCATCACCAATAACAGAACATACTGACATCCTGTATAATTCATAGGATGCACTGGTAAGGACACGCCATCACTTCTCTGGCACAAAAAGGCATAATCTCAATCTAATCATGAAAAAAATATCAGATCCAAATAGAGACATTCTACAAAACTGGTACTGATCAAAAGTATCAAGGTCGGAGGCGGAGCAAGATGGCAGCCGAGTAACAGCCTCCCTGCAACTGGGCACGGTCAGTCTGGGGAGATAAGACGCCAGGCATCTCTGGCTGGTGGGATCTGCCTATGATCATCCCTTTGAGGATTCAGGGAGCCAGCAAGGGACTTCTGGACCCCAAGAGGAAGACAAAAAACAGTGGAAAACTGGCAAGTTGCATGTGTTCAATCGAGCTAATCCCACCAGTAGCAGTAAGTACAAGCACCAATGAGACTGCAAACTGGAAAGGCCTTACCTATGAACTGTTTCAGTGTTTTTGGACTTGGAACTCAGTTGAACTGCCTTGGGGAAAGCTTGAGCAGGAGTGCGGAGAACTTTGGGCATTGTCTAGGGCCCCAGACTGAGCCGCTGAGCTGGACGGAGCTAATAGTGTTCGGCTGTGGGCCGCAGGGAGCCATTGTGAGAGAACTGCCCCGGCAAGCTCAGCCCTCAGGGTCGCAGAGCAAGGATGGGAGGGAGCTAGTAACTTAGTGACTGAGCAGCCTAAAGGGGGGGACTGGGCTGCCTTACAGCCTTAACCCTCAGGGGCAGAGTGAGACCGGTTTTGGCACACCGGAGCCTCCAACTGTTGCCCTGGGTAGAGTGCCCTGACGTCACAGCTCATAGAAACCTCAAACTCCTGGGCTTAGCACCGCCCAGACCTCCATAAGAGCTGCGCCTTGACCCCAACCTGCGACACACGCCCACTGGGCCTCCGCACGCCCTGACCAGAAACTGTGGGAGCCATGCAATCCTACGTCCTCCATCCTGTACCCTCCCTGCCTCCACACCGGCCCACTCATCTGGCCAGGGACTCTGGTAGCCGCGTGCCTTCTGGAGCCCTCCCTGCCTCTGCGCAGAGCCCTTCCTCTGCCCAGAGACTGCTGGAGCCTTGGGCCCTCTGTGCCAAAGTCACTGGGCGCCAGGCGCACTCGCTAAACCATGCGCACCACCTCCCACCCTGTTGCTAGATACGGGTGTGTCACACTCCGGAGCTGCTTCCACAACCAGAACTCCCTGGCTGGGGCAGCCCAGAGAAACTACACAGGGTCACTCCCTACAAAGATCCAGCAACAACAGAGTGGTCCCACTGGGGTCTAATCTTGGAGAGACACCACCCCAACTCTGAGGATGGCCAGAAGCAGTGGTGAAAAACAATCATGAGGCAAAATCAACAGAAAGACTATGGCAGTATGAATAATCAGAGTAGATCAACTCTCCCAAGGATCAATGGGGCAGAAACAGCACTAGACCCCATGCACAAACAAATAGCTGGGATGTCAGAAATCAAATTCAGAATCTGGATAGCAAACAAGATCGAATTAGAATTCCAAGCAGTAACCCAAAAGATAGCTCAAGAATTCAACAAATTCAAAGACCAAATGACCAAAAATTTTGACACATTGAGACAAGAAGTTGCAGCCCTCAAAATTCTCAGAAACACAGTAGAATCCCTCAGTAACAGAATGGAGCAAGAAGAAGAAAGGATTTCTGACATTGAAGACAAAGCTTTTGAATGCTCCCAAACTCTCAAAGAGGATGAGAAATGGAGAGTAAAAACAGATCACTCTCTCAGAGAGCTCTGGGATAATTCGAAGAAAACCAATATTCGTCTTATAGGGATCCCCGAAGTGACGAAGTGGCGAAGTGGCTTCACAAGGCAGAGTCTCTTCTCCATGAGATTATGTAGGAGAACTTTCCAGACATACCAAGAGATTCTGAAATTCAGATAGCAGACAGTTTCAGAACTCCAGCACGACTCAACCCAAGTAAATCATCCCCAGACACATCATAATCAATTTCACTAAAGTTAATATAAAGACAATTCTGAAAGCAGCCAGACAAAAGAAACCCATCACCTACAGGGGCAAGAATATTAGAATAACTGCAGATCTCTCTGTTGAAACCTTTCAAGCTAGAAGAGGATGGTCATAGACTTTTAATCTCCTAAAACAAAATAACCTTTCAACCCAGGATCCTGTACCCACCTAAACAGAGCTTCATTTATGATGGAGAAATTAAATACTTCAATGACATTCACATGTTGAAGAAATTTGCCATAACTAAACCAGCTCTCCAGGACATTCTCAGACCTATCCTCCATCTAAAGACCAGCATAATTCTCCACCACAAAAGTAAACCCAACCAGAAAATGTTGATCAAATTCCAACTTCCACAGTCGCAAAAGGATTAAAAATGTCCACTGGACTCTCAAAAGGCTTATCAATATTCTCAATTAATGTGAATGGTTTAAATTGTCCCCTAAAGAGGCACAGGTTGGCTGACTGAATACAAAAACTCAAGCCAGATTATCTTCTGCATACAAGAATCGCATCTTACATTAAAAGACAAATATATAGACTCAAGGTGAAGGGATGGTCATCTATATTCCAGGCAAATGAAAAGCAGAAAAAAGCAGGCGTTGCAATCCTATTCGCAGACGCAATAGGCTTTAAACCAACCAAAATAAGAAAGGATAAGGACAAACACTTCATATTTGTTAAAGATAATACTCAATATGATGAGATTTTAATTAATATTTATGCACCCAACCACAACGCACCTCAATTTATAAGAGAAACTAACAGACATGAGCAACTTGATTTCCTCCAGTTCCATACTAGTTGGCAATATTAAACCCCTTTAGCAATGCTGGATAGATCCTCCAAAAAGAAGCTAAGCAAAGAAATTTTAGATTTAAACTCAACCATTCAACATCTGGACTTAACAGACATCTACAGAACATTTCATCCCAACAAAACTGAATACACATTCTTCTCATCAGCCCATG
>CAUYPK010032956.1:0-16874 GCA_963574355.1 Loris lydekkerianus
ATACAATCTGAAATATTTTCATCAAACTGTTTAATATAGCCTTCATGGCATTTTCTTAGTTATTGTATGTAGACATTTGTATTCTGCATTTAGTAAGTTTCACCTATATCCATTCTAAGATGCACCGTAGGTGTGGCCCCAACCATTACCCTCCCTCCACCCTAACCTCCCCCCACCCCAACCTCCCCCCTCCCTTCCCCTCCCTTGGCCCTTTCCCCATGTTCTTGTGCCACAGTTGGGTTATGGCCTTCATGTGAAAGCTATAAATTACCTTCATAGTAGGGCTGAGTACATTGGATACTTTTTCTTCCATTCTTGAGATACTTTGCTAAAGTACAGCCTCTTTGGAAAGGAAAGCTCTTCAAGAAATAAAACGCAGATTTACCATAAAATCCAGCAATTCCACTCCTAGGTACACCCCTAAGACAGATAAAAACACAGGGCCATACAAAGACGCGCATGCAACTGTTCGTAACACTGCCCAGAACTGATCACAAAAGTTACCTGGAGGGCTTATTAAAAATATTAATTCTCGGCTCGGTGCTTGTAGCTCAGCGGCTAGGGCACCAGCCACATACACTGGAGCTGGGGGGTTCAAAGCCTGGGACAAATACAACCAAAAAATAGCCAGGTGTTGTGGCGAGCGCCTGGAGTCTCAGCTACTTGGGAGGCTGAGGCAAGAGAATCGCTTAAGCCCAAGAGTTTGAGGTTACTGTGAGCTGTGATGGCACAGCACTCTACCGAGGGCAACACAGTGAGACTCTGTCTCAAAAATATTAATTCTCAAACCCTGGGAAGCTGTGTTTTTGTTGTTGTCTTTTACACTGCTCAGGTGATTGTTCGGGTCAGGCAAGTTTTAGGAAACTTGGATACGGATCCTTTTTTTTTTTTTTTGAGACAGAGTCTCACTTTGTCGCCCTCAGTAAGTGCCATGCTATCATAGCTCACAGCAACCTCCAACTTTTGGGCTCAAGTGATTCTCTTGTCTCAGTCTCCTGTGTAGCTGGGACTACAGTCGCCCACTACAATGCCCAGCTCTTTTTTTTTTTTTTAAAAGACTGGACAATCCACCTGCCTCGGCCTCCCAGAGTGGTAAGATTACAGGCATGCACCACTATGCCTTGCCAGGTCTCAAATTCTTATACTCAAGTTATCTTCCTGCTTCAGCCTCTCAAATAGCTGAGACTAAAGGCACACATCACCACACCCAGCTGTTTTTTTACTTTCTTTTTAAGATAAGGTCTTGCTCTGTCACACCAGACTAGAGTATAGTAGCATCATCATAGTTCACTGCAACCTCAAACTCCTGGGCTCAAGCAGTCCTTCTGCCTCAGTCTCCTGAGTAGCTGGAACTATAGACATACGCCACTATGCTCAGCATGTTTTCCTATTTTTTGTAGAGACAGGGTCTCCTTCTTGCTCAGGCTGGTCTTAAACTCCTGATCTCAACCAATCCTCCCCTGCCTCGACCTCCCAAAATGTTAGCATTATAGGTGTGCCTGTCTTAAGAGTTCCTCGGTTAAGGCCAGTCCCTTCTCAATAAAGAATGTGTAAAACCTGAAGCAGGAAGATTGCTTGAGCTCAGGAGTCTGAGGTTGCAGTGAGCTATGAGGATGCTACTGCATTCTGGATGGGTTGACACAGTGATACTTTGTCCTTCCCATCTCCCACCCAGAAAAAAGGAAAAAAAGAAAGAAAAAACAAAATAAGAGAGAACCTCTAGAATATCTGTAAAGATTTATTGGTATATTTAAAGATATGTCTTTGCTAAACTTAGTAAATTGCTTCCGTCAGAACATGTCATTTGTTTTTATAAAAACAAATTCCAGTCTTTCTGATTATTTAAATATCTGTCTGTATCACCACATCTCCAACTATTCTGGTAACACATCTCAAAAACTTGTTCTCAAAATGATGACAGATTCCAAGACAGCAAATCTAAATCCATCAGATTTTACTACTACCATCCATTCCTTTTGCCCAATGTGGTCCTAGACTCAAACTTGCAATAATAGCCGACATAACACCAATACATTGTTGCAGTTTATAACTTTGCAAATTTTGATAAACATAACTATAGGCAAATGAACGTTTAGCAGTGCATAGTTGTTGCCTAGATTAGGTACCTGAGTATGTGACTTTTTGACCACTCAGCCTACTACCCTATCTGTCATTCAATCTCCCCATGGTAAGATCTGCTTGCTCTAACATTTGTAACAAAGATAACATAGATTCAACCTTCACACCATAAAAGATAGCTTGAATACATTCCTCTCATCCCGTATATCCTTTTGTGCAACATTTATTAATAAATCCCAGAGTGAAATTCACCACTTATATCTCAGTATAAAAAGGGACATTACTTTTTGTTTTTCAAAGAAAAATTCAGAAATGGCATATATTTACATTCTAATCATTCAGGGCAAAACACGAGAAAGCTTCCCCACCTCCCACCTTTGTTAATTAACACATGAGCAGAATTCCAAGAGAGAAGGGTCATTCCTTTAGGTCTAATCCAGTTAATAGAAAGTGGTTGAGTCATTGATAATGTTTGTTACGGATTCCTTAAACTAGGCAATAATTACAAATTCATGCATCTAATTTAAACAATGATAATTAAATCTATTTCCAGATGACTCAGTTTATAAACCTTTAGCCATTAGCTTTCCAGCTGGAGTGGGCTATGTGCTGCCTTCCTGCTGTTAGTGAAAATGAGTCAAGTTCAAAGTTACTTCACGCCACTCTGACCTTTCTTCCCAATGCACAGTTCAAAATTTTCAGATAGGCTTCCCTGTGCCTGTGGAGGTTACTTCTTGCAAACAGCTTATGCATAAATATTCACTGAAGACCCTACCACAGTCCCATTGGAAATCACATCTCAGAATCTGGCTTTCAAGGGGTTTCCTAATCCAGAATTCTTAATCTCAGAAGATCTTATTGTCTGGGTGATTCCCCAAGACATCGGAGAATAGGGAGGGACCCAGCTGGGTGGAGTGACAGTGCCCATTTTGCCCCCAGAAATGCACCTTGGGAATCGGCGCAGGAGCCCTTACCTTGACAGTCATGTCTGGGGTGGATGTTCCTGTGGCATTCGAGACTGACTCCTCTCCCTTTAACTGTGCACTCTCCCACCCGACTCCTGGAAAAAAAAAAGTGCCATTTGAACCAAGTGATTCAGCTGACATAATAAACACACACAGCTGTCATTTCTTTGTTTTATTTTTCATAGTTTTTAAGAGATAGGGTCTCACTCTGTCAGCCAGGCTAAAGTGCAGTAGTGTGATCATAGTTCACAGGCCTGGACTCCAGGGCTCAAGTGATCCTCCTGCCTCAGTCTCTGGTGTAGCTGGGACCACAGGCACATGCCACCACACCCAGATAGCTGTTTGACTTTTATGTTTTGTGGAGACAAATTCTTGCTATGCTGCCTAGCTGGTCTCAAATTCCCAGCCTCAGGCAATCCTTCTGCCTCAGCCTCTGAAAGTGCTGGGATTACAGGTGTGAGCCACCTTGCCTGACTACGTAGCTGTCATTTCTCAGATTCCACTCACCTGTGACTAGTGAAGAGAAACTTCTGAGGATGACCTACGGTCCCTTACCTCCTGGCAGTTACAGGGCCAGGAAAGCTGCCTTTGTGTGATCAGATAGCACCTCTTTTATTTTTTTGCCTAATCTCCCACTTTACAGTCCATTGTCTAACTCCTGTGTCTTGCAGAGAATTCTATTTCTAGCCCAGGGGGAGATGAGTTGCAACAGAAACAGGCCGTGTGCCTGTAATCCTAGCACTCTGGGAGGCTGAGGTGGGTGGATGGTCTGAACTCATGAGTTCCAGACCAGCCTGAGCCAGAGCGAGACCTTATCTCTAAAAATTGCTGGGCGTTGTGGCAGGTGCTGGCAGTCCCAGCTACTTGGGAGGCTGAGGCAAAAGAATTGCTTAAGCCCAAGAGTTTGAGGTTGCTGTGAGCTATGATGCTACAGCACTCCACTAAGGGCGACAAAGTGAGACTCTGTCTCAAAAAAGAAAGAAAGGAAGGAAGGAAGGAAGGAAGGAAGGAAGGAAGGAAGGAAGGAAGGAAGGAAGGAGTGACCTCAAAGCCTAAAATATTTATTACATGGCAAATAGCATTTGCCAATCCTGATTTAACATAATGGCAGGCAGTTGGAGTTTTAGAATTTGGGCCTCTTACTGATGTTTCATTTGGGACTTAAAGTCAATCCCAGAATGCAGAAATATACACAATACCTGTTCGAAATGACTCTGGATTATTCCTGGGTCTCAGGTGCATACACCTCCTGTAAATAACTGAAAGTTTATTGCCACTTTTAAAGGGACATGCCCTCTGCCCAAGTCTTGAGAAATTCAAGTGTCCCTTTCTTCCGAAGTTGCCATATTATGTCCAAGAGTGCACATCTGGCAAGATACACAATTTTGTTCTAACTTCAAAGAGATCAGGAACTGGTGTTCTGAAATATCTTTGAACATAATATAGTAAAACTACATGAATACAGATGCAATTATATGTATGAATGGAGTTGGAATTGTCTACACTAAGTGAAAAGTTTAAAATAACATCAAATATATTTTTTAAAACATAGGAGGTAGGTTTATTGCAAGGAAAATCATCTTAAAGGCTAATGAAGTATTAATAGTACTTGGTAGAGTTTCTAGGGGTCTACTTTGTAAAGCAAGTACATATTTTATAATTAGTATAATAACATGCCAGTTTGGAAATGAGTGATCATAATCTAAAGTATTGAAAAGATTGTTTTCTTGAGTAGGTTAAAATTGTCTGTATACTCTTTGCTTATATATTATTGATTTCCTTAACAAATAATTTTAAAAAATAATTCAAAGACAATACTTATCTCACACCTGTGCAAATAATCCAAATTCCAAAATTCCCACTATCTAGCATTATGTTAAATCAGGATTAGGAGATGCTTTCTGTTTGCTACAAAGTGAATGTTTCAGGCTTTGGGGTCATGCCATTTCTCTTGTAACTCCTCTATCTGCCCTTGTAGAGTGACAACAGCCATCAATGGTATATAAACAAATGGGCATGGGTGGGTCCCAATAAAACTTTATTTACAAAAACAAGCAGTGGGCCAGATTAGTCCCAGGTTACTTTCCCAGCCTCTAGGCTAAATCAAGAAACCAGAGATGGGCTCGGTGTGGTGGCTCATGCCTGTAATTGTAGCACTCTGGGAGGCTGAGGCAGGTGGATGGCTTGAGCTCATGAGTTCAAGACTGAAGCAAGAGGATTGCTTGAGCCCAGGAGTTGGAGATTGCTGTGAACAACTATGTCACGGCACTCTACCCAGGAGACAGATTTGTCTCAAAAAAAAAAGAAAAAGAAAAAAAAAAAAGAAACTACAGATGTATAAGTTTTTTAAAAGTCAGTATTTCTAGTAAGAATCAACTGAAAAACCAGGCAATGAATTGCTAATAATTGTTTGAAATTACATGATACTTTAAGATAATATGAAATATTTAAATTCTAATACACTAACATTGGTTACAGTTCCTTCTTTTACATTATGGATCCTTAAGAACCTTATTTTATAAAATACATGCACAATGAATTACTCAAGACGTGTGAGCTGTAATTCACTGCAAGGTACAAATAGTTGCCAGGTTGCAGAAATTGGGTCAGAGGACTTTGGTGACTTGACGTACACTTTCTTCTCAAGAAACTGCAGCAAGGAGGCTGTCAGCCTTGCTTAAATGCATATTTCTGGAAGAAAAATCTCTGCTCCTATATGAATAGATTATTTCCTTGACATTCCTTGCATTTAACAGATTTATAAGCCCTCGTGGTTTAAGTCACTGTTGGTGTCTGTTGGGTCCGGCTGGCAGAGACAGACACAGATGCTGGGCGTGATGGACAATTATATGAAATTTAGTTTGCATAATGCTTTGAATTACTGTTTTGGCAAATATTCATTCCCCTCATCTCCCACCATGGGAGACATTTTCTTTCCTGTCCTGCTGACATTTGCTTAAGCTAATAATACAAGCAAAGGTTTGCAGTGGGCTTGTGTGAGTCTTGCCCTCTTGCACTTCTGCTACAGCATGAGAAGGACATGCCCAGTTAACCTGCAAGGGAGTGAGAATCACAGGGAGTAGATCAGGACCCAATCTTTACCTTGAAGCCAAGTCAAGTCTAGACAAGCCAACCCCCAGCCAACTGCATATGCAAGACAACAAAATGAGTTTTGGGATAGATTGTCAAGCAGTTAGTATTGTAACAATAGCTGGTAGGTATAATCTAAAACCAAGATTAAAATTATAAATGAAAATTATTTTGAATCATGCATTTTAATATTTTTAGTTAAAGAGATGAGGATCTTGCTACATTGCCTAGACTGACCTCAAACTATCCTCTCACCTCAGCCTCCTGAGTAGGAGGGACCATGGGTACATGCCCACCATGCCTGGCTTAAGTACTTTTACCGTTAACAATACAAATATAACTCTTTTTGTTGGATAAAAATTTTACTTACAAGTATCGATTTTCATTTATATATGTTATTCCACTTTGGTAAAAATTTTTTTCTCTGCTACAATCATTCTTTCTGTAAGCAATACTATATTAGAGGCTACATCTCCACAAAAAAAAAAAAAAAAAAAGATGTAGGACATAAATATCTATATAATCTCAACACTTTAGCTTGCTATCAAGAAAATGCTTCAACGGTGGCACCTGTAGCTCAGTGGGTAGGGCGCTGGCCACATACACTGGGGTTGGCGGGTTTGAAACCAGCCTGAGCCTGTTAAAATAACAATGACAACTGCAACAAAAAAAATAAATGGGTGTTGTGGCAGGTGCCTCGTAGTCCCAGCTACTTGGGAGGCTGAGGCAAGAGAATCGCTTAAGCCCAAGAGTTTGAGGTTTCTGTGAACTGTGATGTCATGGCACTATACCGAGGGCAACATAGTGAGACTTGTCTAAAAAAATAAATAAATAAATAAATTATTTATTGTGCTGCGTCATGACGCAGTTCTTCCCTCACTCTTGTGTCTAAGTGGGGATGTGCTCTACACCATTGTCTTGGGCTGGTATTTTCTAGTGGGTACAGAACAAGGGCCCACACTTGGATCTTGGGGTAGAGAGAAGAGAGTGGACTTGTGCCCCTGGCAGTTCCTTACAAATGTGGAAACTGAGGACGTGATGCTAAGAACCTTGGAGAAGGTACTCAACCCACACACAACACACAGGAGGGCTCCAGGCTGATTTTATTCAAACACCAAAGGTCAGGAGACCCTGTCATCTTGAGGACTAAGAAATGAAAGAAGAGGAACACTGCTTTGTCGGAAGATGCTTATGCATATCAAAATACCACTTCCCTTTTTGAAAATGGTGATTTCCATTCCACCAACATGAAAATGCATTCTATCACCAGTGGGTAAGAGTGAGAAGGGACACTAAGAAAGGGGCTTCAAGGGGGTGGGAGGAAAACCTGGCCTGCTGAACCAAGGAGTCCGGAGGGCCCATGAGGATGTAGGTGAGAAGTAACCTAGGTAACCAATGACCGATAGAAAGAGACAATCAATGACCAGTAGGAAAGGGCAACACTGCCTGGAGGCGCAGAGAGGCTAATGAAGACTTGCAGCCAATTTCCTGGAGAGAGTATTTATACCCCTCAGGCCTTCATCTCTGTCTCTTTCACCTTCTCTTCTTCATGAGAGGGACCCACTTCCAACTCTATATGAAAGTGCTCTAAACTTTCTCTTTGTTCTTCCTAAATAAAATTTCTCTCTGTTCCGCTGAAACTTCTGCAGGTTACTTTTGCTCTCTATTCGCACTGCCTGTGCTGCTCCAGTTTTATTTTCTATTTTCATTCATTTTTGCTTTCAATTACCGCTGTACCTCGGTTGAACTTTCTAGCTCAGCTGAGTAGTTGAACCAGGTCAACGGAGTTCAGGGAACTGTGACCCCCAACCCACAACAAGGAGAATAGCTGAGCATGCTGGTTTGCAACCCCCTCAGCTCTAGAATTTCATCGATGAATTTTTTTTTTTTTTTTTTTTTTTTGAGATAGAGTTTTACTTGATGCTGTTAGTAGAGTGCCATAGCTCAAAGCAACCTCAAACTCTTGGGTGCAAGTGATCCTCCTGCCTCAGCCTCCAAGGGGTTGGGACTATAGGCACCTGCCACAATGCCCAGTTATCATCAATAATTTTCAATATCTGTTTTGATGTTTGAATCCCTGAGAAGAATTTCCACTCAATCAAAAACCATGGTTTATAACTGCATGGCAAACCTTTAAACAGTTCAGATGTTTACATGTAAATGACAAACATTCCAGACCAATGTATTTCTATCATTAGTTATATAAACTCAATTTTCCCTGATTTCAGGAAAAGCCTATATAAAGAATTTCACCTAAGAACTTGAAGAAAAAAATAGATGTTTTCACATATTTTACTCACATTCTTACTTATAACGTATTTGAGAGGAGAAATCATATTTATGTTATTCCTATACTCCCTGGCAATAGTACTACAATTTTTACTTTGTTGTTAAAACACAGTATCAAATCTTGAGGAATAAAATAACATCATTTGCCCAGAAGAAAATAAATTTGCGTTTCCCTGCAATAGGAAAAATTGAACCTGTCTACGTGTAGCTGAGCTCATAAATGTTCCATAAGAGAGAGTTTTATAAAGATCTCTCTGGAATAAATAAAATTAACCACCATGATTTTTTTTTTTTTTTTTTATTGCTTGCTATACATCTTCTCACCTAGCTGCAGAGTCAGACAAATAAGTCCATTAACCTAAAGTCCTGGTTCTCTAAAGCCAACACCTTTGCCTCTGTTCCCAGGACATGCTCATCGACTTACACAGCTCCTCACTCTGCCTTGTGTTTCTGTTGAGACTTGTGTGTGTGAGGGTCGACAGAGCAGTGCAACCAGAATGGAGGACAAGGGACACACACGCACAAGGGTTTGCAGGAAGAAGGATTTGGGCTGGCAGCAGGTAGCCATGAAGGCTTATAGACAAAATTGCTTTGCATATTTGCAGCAAGGGAGACTCAATGTGACACTGAACAATGAAGCAGGTGGGCAGCTAAAGAGGCCTGATGGGGAGCAACGGACAGTGTTCCAGAAAAAACCACTAAGTGACTTCCTTAAATACAAGTGACCAAGCATTGTGACTCATACCTATAATCCCTGGGAGGCGAAGGTGGGAGGATCCCTGGAGCCCAGGAGTTTGAGACCAGCCTGAGCAAGAGTGAGGCCACGTCTCTACTAAAAATAGAAAAATTAGCCAGGTGTTGTGGTGGGTGCCGTAGTCCCAGCTACTCGGGAGGCTGAGACAGGAGGATCGCCTGAATCCAGGCATTTGAGGTTGCTGTGAGGTAGGCTGATGCTGCAATATTCTAGTGTGGGCAACAGAGTGTGACTCTGTTTCAAACAAAGAAAAAGAAGTGTCAGTAGGCCCAGAGGGAGATGGCAGCACTGCATGTGAGGACTCTGGCTATACCCAGACTTCTTGGCACTACCAGGCACCCCTGGGGGAAGAAGACTAAGAAAGAGAAAGAGCCAAGTGCAAATGGACTGAATAGACCCAAACATGCAAGAGAGTGAACTTGGTTCTAGCTTGTCTGTCCACACAGAGTTTAGATGGATGGTTGGACAAAGTGATGACTGTGGTGGCCACTAGTGCTGCTCACCCAAATATTGCCAGTCCTTTCCTCTCCTGGACACATAACCCGATGCCACTCCCTGGCCTCCTTAGAGTTGGAGAGAATCACAGACAGTGGTGATTCTGTTAGTCCGCACCCCAGTGGGAGGCCACGCAGTATGAGTGAGAACTAAACCTTTATTATTTGAGGCCGTGGGACTGGGTCTGTTTATTATAGCAGCAGAACCTGTCCCAGCCTTATGGAAGGAGGGGCCCCTTCTAGACTCGCCTCCGCCATCAAGCTCAAGGTCCCATGATAGAGAGAGTTCTTGGATAAATTTGCTGCATCAGGGATGTCCAACCTGTGGCCATGGCCACATGCTGATTTTGTGAGTATTTTTTCCCTTATCTGCTGTATGGGGATATCACAAAAAATACGCATAGACCTTGTTTTTGATAATCGCCTTTCATTAGTGTTTGTGTATTTGCTGTGTGGCCCAATATACTTTTATTCTTCCAATAGCTGGCAGAATAGAAAAAAGGTTGGACACCCCTCTGTCTAAATCAATCCTGCCATGTAAGTTTTGTCTCCTCAACCAGGTTATAATGGCCCATACTTTCTACTCTTTCTTTGCCACTCTGTTCCCATTGTACCTAATACTTATTGCATAGTTTAGTTACATCTCAGGAAGGGTTTAGGTTCCAAAGATAAAAGGCAAAAGCCTGGTTATTCAAAACTGTCCCTGACTATTTCTTAATTCTCCTTTAAAGTACAATATTTTGCTTCACTAAGCCCAGTAGAGTCACTTTCTGTTGTAGCCTTGGAACAGACCTCCATTTCTTCTGGTAAGTACCAGATGATGCTGTTGGCTTGCACTAAGGATCACATTGTACAGAAAATGCATATCTTGAAACCCTACAATTTCTCAGGGTTTGTCGATGTTCAGATTGTAAGAGATACAAGGAGCTGAGACCAACTGTGGGTCCCTCATGGCCCTCATGCTGGGTGTTTCACTTAGGCTGCTTTTACCTGCAGGCAGCAAAAAGCTATTTAATAAAGGATTCAACAATGCAGGGTTGGCTGGCTCATGTAACAAGAAGTCCTAAGATAGTGTGGCACCAGAGGTGGCTGACTCAGTGGCTCTATGGCCTCATGTCCTCAGTGTGACCTCTCTGCAATTGTCTTGGCTTTCTTCTATGGTCCTGAGATGAACACAGCAGTTCCATGTGTCATGAAAATACTCAGAGGCAGGAAAAAGGAGGATTCTCCTTACCTCACCTTTGAAGAGTTAAGAAGCCTTCCCCAAAGCATCCCCACCCTCTCACTCTCACTGAGGTCCCATGATAGAGAGACACCCGTCAAAATGCTGTACAAGCCTATTCCTCAACCAGTCGTGGAACAAGGAGCAGGATTATCTAAATTGGGGTTCATTAATCAAGTTTTGCCCCTTGGGTGAGGGGTGGGTCTCAGCCTTCCCCGAGCACATGGCCACCTGCAGGATAAACTAAGGAACAAAAGGCTCTCAGCCATAAGAAAGAAGGCGCCAGACCATCGGGTAGGCAAACAGTAGGGTCTGACACAAGAGGATGTACACAGACACTGGAACAGTGGGCACAGCACTTCTATTTTCTACATTTCCATTTTCTTCTCTCTTGTTCTCATTTAGGTAAACACATACACTTGAGTGGGCGGTGCCTGTGGCTCAAAAGGGTAGGGCGCTGGCCCCATATGCTGGAGGTGGTGGGTTCAAACCCAGCCCTGGCCAAAAACAAACAAACAAACAAAAAAAAACATACGCTTGAGTTCATATAAGTAAAGCACACAGGTGATGTGGGATTCAGCCTTGCCTTCCAGTGCCAGCTTCTCCACACTGGTCTCAGCTCAGCCCCAGAGTGACCTCTCCACCTCCACCCTCCACTGATCCTTAGTCCCCCTTGATGGGACACTCAATAGGGTCTGAGCAGGGACAGCCCTGAAGCATGTCTGACAGCATTTGCTGGCCAATGCTTTTCAAGTGTCTACTGAGCACCTGTGGCCAGACTGGGCCTGATTGGCAGCCTCATCCAAGTGTCTGTAAAATGTAAAGGGAAGGAACTTCAGAGGGTGCTCACGGGAGAAGTGGAATTCTAAGGGAGAGAGGGCAGAGGACACAGTAAACAGACAGTCCCAGGTCTCAGTGGATCCCCTCAAGACAAGAAAAAATAGCCTGTGGTTAATCCTGTCCTCCAGAGTCAGGCAAGGCACAGAGAGATAGGAGCTAGATGGAGATGTGGTCACCAGACCTAAATTGTCTGGGTGGGAAGACCCTGAGCACTCTGAAGACAGGGGTGTCCCACCCCAGGCAGCACAGTAGGGGCTCATTAAGTATTTCCCAAGTAGAAGAGGAGTGGACAGGCCCAAGCTGCTTTCTCATCAGGGTAAAAGCCCCTCTACAATGTCGCCTGACAGACGCCTCTCAGTCTCTACATGGCCTCTTCCTGGTCATGTTCCCCATGCTCTCACACTGGGCAAGTAAACTGGACTGTCTTTCCTTCTCTCCCTCCCTCCTTCCCTCCCTCCCTCCCTCCTTTCCTTCCCTTCTTCCTTCCCTCCTTCCTTTTTTCAGCGGAGTCTTACTCTGTTGCCCTTGGTAGAGTGCCATGGCGTCATCGTAGCTCACAGCAACCTCAAACTCTTGTGCTCAAGTGATCCTCTTGCCTCAACCTCCCAAGTAGCTGGGACTACAGGCACCCACCATAATGCCTGGCTAGTTTTTCCATTTTTAGTACAGAAGGGTCTCACTCTTGTTCAGGCTGGTCTCAAATTTCTGAGCTAAAGCAAACCACTCACCTTGGCCTCTCAGAGTATTAGGGTTACAGGTATGAGCCACCATACCCAGGCAGAATGAACTGTCTTAACAAGAGCCGAGCCCCAAACAGTCTGGGGGCAAAGATCCCCCTGATGACCTACGTAGTCCAGCTAACAGACTCTAGAGGACATAGTCAGTGGAGGGTCTGACTACACCCTTACCAGCAGTGTAGGTTTTTGTTTGCTAGGACTTCGGTGAAGCCTTCTCAGGCCTCCAGCCTTCTTATCTACCTTGACTATTCTCTTCCTCAGCACACCCCTGCCTCAGCCCTCAGCATCCCGTTGGCACAGACACAGCTGTGGAACTGCAGGAAGTCTAGAGCCCAGCCTTTCAGGTTCCAGCAAGAGAACAAGGATCTGAGATGGAAAAGAATTCATCACGGTCTCACAGACAGAGCTGCTAAGCTGGGACTGAAAGAGACAATAATGCCTCATCTCTCTCCTACACCAGCTTTCTCCTCCTGGGCATCAGTTACATCCACCTCATTTTATAGACAAGAGATTGACCCATTGTGAAATCATTTGTTTGATCACAGTGCAAAGAATGGGGTGAGCTCTCTTCCTCACCCAAATCTCTGCACAAAGAGCCTTGGGATTGAGATTGGATTAGATATTTCTCTGCCTTTTCATGGCCTTTGGCTCCAAGTACCCTGTGGGTTTTAAAAGTCTCACTTTGTTCTTGGGGGAGTTCTCAGCAGGGTGGTCATTAAAACATAGCGGAACTTCAGAACAATGAACTGCCTTTAAACACTTGGCTTTAGGAAACCCCACCCCAGGATAAGCTGATGGGCCTGCTTCCTCTGCCTGGGAAGCCCTGCCCAGGGGTCCGAAGGAGTGGGGCAGGATGTGGCCCCTCCCCCGGCCACCCTACCACCCACTCCAGGAGGTGGCCTAATCTTGTTCCTGAGACTTGGCTCTGTCCCCCTTGGGACAGATGTGAGCACCAGGTGCCAGCCTCTAGAATCAGTGGTGGCATGTGGCACTTCCCTGTCCTGAGGAGAGCTCACCCGCAAAGAGAAAGGCCTGCCTTTGGGATGACAAGGTATCTTTCTCGAATTCACCCCAAGGTCATTGAAAACCCCTTACCCGCTCTATATCCCTGAGTGAGGGAACCTTCCCTGGGTGCCTCTGAGGAACAGATGTTCAGGGATTTAACAAAATGCACAAAGAAAAACTTCAATGTCTTGCCAAGTATGCCCCATGCCTTCCTGACGTCACTGTTCTGTCTCTCTCCACCAGCATGGCTACCACAGAACCAGTAATGACAGTGAACTATGCTGAGGACAGACTACAGATTAAGGATTAAGTCTTTGTGTATATTGTATCATTTAACTTCCATATAACCCAATGAGGCAGGTACAACAGTATACCCACTTTGCAGATGAGAAAACAGAGGCTTAAATTGTTGAAACACTGTAATCCTGGCACTCTGGGAGGCTGAGATAGGTGTATTGCTTGAGCTCATGAATTCAAGACCAGCATGAGCAAGAGTGAGACTATCTCTAAAAAAGAAAAAAATAGCCACAGGGCATTGTGGTGGGCATCTATAGTCCCACCCTCTTGGGAGGCTGAGACAAGAGGATCTCTTGAGCCCAAGAATTTGAGGTTGCTGTGAGCTGTGATGCAACAGTACTCTACAAGGGCAACAGAGTGAGACTCGGTCTCAAAAAAACAAAGTTGAAACAACTAAGTTAAGCGATGGAATCAATATTTAAACCTAAGCACTCTGACTCACTGAGGCTCTTTACCTAACCAATGCACTTTAGTACAATCCCAAAGATGAGCATTTTGTTTATTTTTAGCTATGGGGAGCAGGAAACTTGAGGACATATTGAAAAACAGATCCAGAGAGGAGAGGCTTTCTTCCCTCAGCTCTCCGTGCAGGCTCACGTCTGAGCTCACAAGCACAGATTAAAGAAAGGCTTTGTGGTGGGGTCCCTAGAGACCACACAGCCGGTTGGCACCGACCCAATCTATTGTGACTCTGTGAACATTCCCTGAGGGCTCACGGGGCTTCTGTGTGGCAATTCAGATCAGGGCAGTTCTTGCTTCATGCAAAATGAGCTCCAACCCATGGTCCTGAGCCATCCCAGGGAACTTGTTTCCACAGAGGGCAGCTGAGCTTCAGAAGCTTCAACAGAGGGCAGAAGCTTAAGAACATGAGAGCGGAGCTTCTGAGCTCCAGCTTGTGTTTAGATATCCCACAAAGAGCAGGGGCCAACTTTCTTCTCAGAGGAGGAAAGATGGAAACTTACAGCACCCAGGGTTAGAAAACAGTTTGTTGGCCAGGCACGGTGGCTCACACCTGTAATCCTAGCACTCTGGGAGGCTGAGGTAGGGTGCATTGCCTGAGCTCACAGGTTTGAGACCAGACAAGCCAGAGTGAGATCTCATCTCTAAAAATAGCTGCTATTGTGGCAGGTGTGTATAGTACCAGCTGCTTGGGAGGCTGAGGCAAGAGAATCCCTTAAGCCCAAGAGTCTGAGGTTGCTGTGAGCTATGAGGGCACAGCACTCTACTGAGGGTGATGCAGTGAGACTCTGTCTCAAAAAAAAAGAAAACAGTTTGCTATTTCCACTTGATCCTCTCCCTATAAGGATGGGATAAGAAGGAATAATATCCCAATACTAACAGCTATCATTTCTTGAGTGCTTATTACGGGCATAACCCATGCACACACCCGTGGGCACACACAGGCAAATCTGAGCATGGAGCCACAATAATCTTCCAACTACCACTGTACAGTCAGGAGACTTGGACACTCAGAGAGCCTCACTCAGTCACAGCATCAGAGACTGGGTCAGAAAACTGGATGCTTCGTCAGCTCTGCTCTCAAAGGTGCATTTGAAACATCCTTCTGCATAGGAAGAGGGAGGCAGACTCCAACTGCATGGAAATGAGAGCAAAAAGGGATCAAAGTATGTTGTTTAAAAAGAGTATGAGACCTTTAGGCCCAAACCAATTTTGAAAATGGTTTGTTTGGGCTGGCCTGAGCCAGTCCTCAGAAATTAAAGCCTTTTTAGGTAACCATACCACTTGCAGCAAATTCAAGAGAACTAAAAGCTTAAAACTTGGCTGATTCTCAAATTGTTTTGCAGATATTAACCATTCAGTGGGGCTCTTGGGTCCAATAAAGGATTCTGTTATATTCTCTACACACTCTAAATACTAAGTTGCCATCCTTATTTTCCTAGGCTGGAAAGATGTTTGATACATAGTTCCTTAAAAATGCAATATAAAATTAAATAAAAACCCAAGCTGCTGTCTTAGATCTAGTTTCCCCCCAGGGGTGATGCATTGACCAATTAGTAATTAAAATAGCAGCGGGTGACAGGGGCATATTTAGTCTCTGGGCTCTTTGATGGGTCGACCACCCAGGTGGTGTGCTGGGACAGTTCCTTCACTTGCCTTATAAAGGGTGCAAGGTGGGCTGCAGGCACAGAGGACAGCCTGGCCCTTGAGACAAGAAAAGCTTGAATCTGAAGTTTCTTTCCCACCTCCTGCTTCCTCTCTGTCCTCACCTCCATCCAGTGCACCAGTTCTGGCCCTGGAGTCTCCCAGTGCAGATCTGTCTCAATTACATCACTCCCCACCTCAACAATATGCCTTGGGCGTCTGTTGCGTGCCAGACGCTGTGCTTGGGCCAGGGAGACCCAGCTGGAAAGACCTCAGTCCCTGCCTCCAGAGAGCTGGCAGGCAGTCTAGGAGGTGGTTTTCTCTATGGGCAATCTGATTTGCAGCATTGCTCCTTCCTCTCTCCCTTTCCTCACTGTACTAGGTCTCTCCTGAGCAGTGGCCAGGATGTTACATTTCCACCCTGAGTTCTGGGCGTCCTGCCAGAGCTTCCTCTCCTGCCCGGGGGTTGAGCAGGGAGGCTACCACCGTGGTGTCTGGTGACCTGTGTGAGCTCACCCAGTCATTCAGAAAACCCACCTGAATCAAATAGAAGTCTAAAAAAGAGAATATTTTATTTTATTATTATTATTTTTTTTTGAGACAGAATCTCACTTTGTTTCTTTTGGTACAGTGCCATGGCGTCATAGCTCACAGCAATCTCAAACTCTTGGGCTTAAGAGATTCTCTTGCCTCAGCCTCCCAAGTAGCTGGGACTATAGGCACCTGGCTATTTTTTTGTTGCAGTTGTCATTGTTGTTTATCTGACCCAGGCCAGGTTCGAATCCACCAGCCCTGACGTATGTGGCTAGTGCTCTAACCCCTGAGCTACGGGTGCCAAGCCAAAGAGAATATTTTATAAATTTTTTTTTATTTTTAATTTCAACTAGCTTGTACATTTTACTTTGTTTGAAGTACTCTTCTTTGGTGTTCATCTTCCTCTTCTGCTGGAGATGCTGTGCTGTTTTTGATGTTAAGTAGAGACGGGGTCTTACTCTGGCT
>CAUYPK010032957.1:0-21048 GCA_963574355.1 Loris lydekkerianus
ACTTTACCTCGTTCATGTTTACATGGATGGAGCTGGAACATATTCTTCTTAGTAAAGTATCTCAAGAATGGAAGAAAAAGTATCCAATGTACTCAGCCCTACTATGAAACTAATTTTTGGCTTTCATATGAAAACTATAACTCAGTTATAACCTAAGAATATGGGGAGAAGGAGGGGAGGGTGGGGGGAGGTTGGGCAGGAGGGTAATAGGTGGAATTACACCTGTGGTGCATCTTACAAGGGTACATGTGAAACTTAGTAAATGTAGAATATAAGTGCCTTAACACAATAACTAAGAAAATGCCAGGAAGACTATATTAACCAATGTGATGAAAATGTGTCATACTGTTTATAAAACCAATGTATGGTGCCCCTGATTGCATTAATGTACACGGCTATGATTTAATATTAATAATAAAAAAAAAAAAGAACCAATCTCTACAAAGGAAGCTGAGGCAGGAGGATTGCTCAAGAGCAGGAGTTTGAAGTTACAATGAGCTAGATGATGCCATTGCACTTCAGCCCAGGCAACAGAGTGGCAGCATGTCTCAAAAAAATTTGCTCCTTTATAGCCCTACCCCACAAGATCACAAATTACATCTTTGTATGTTTTGTATTCATTAACTTCAATTTATAGATTTGTGTATGTTTTTCTCATTTAACTTGTATCTAGCAAAATTATTATAATACAGATTATTACGTTTATTCATATATTTACCTTTATCAAAGAATGATAAAAACATGAAACATGAAAAAGTTCAAGCTCACTATAATAAAAAATAGCACAAGAAGAAAAGTAAAACAATAAGGTATCATTCAACATGATGTACAGAAGTTTCTCACGTATCAATGCTAACACTGAATGTGAATGGTCTTAATGCCCCACATAAAAGACATAGACTGGTTGAATGGATAAAAAAATCATACCCCAAATACTATATATCCTATGTCCAAGAAACACATCTAACTTTCTAGGACTAGCACAGACTCAAGGTAAAGGGATAGGAAAATAATACCATATCAGTAAAAATCAAAAGTGAGCAGGTGTACCATTCTCATATAGATAAGATAAACTTTAAATCAATGATGGTTAACAAAATAAAGATGGTCATTACATATTGGTAAAGGAGCAATTCAGCATAACATTCCTAAATATATACACACCTAACTGAAAAGCTTTCAGATTCATAAAGCAAATGCTACTAGAGCTAATCAAGGAAATAATCAGTAGAATTATAATTGGCAGGGACTTAGCCACACCACTGACAGAACTGGACAGATCATCTAAATAAGGAAATCCATAAAGAAACATTGGACTTACATGAGTCTTTAGAACAAATGGACTTAACAGACATTTATAGACATTCTACCTAAAAGCTACAGAATAGGCATTCTTCTCATCAACACATAGGGTGGATTCCAAGACTGATTGTATCTTGGACCACAAAATAACTCACAGCTAATTCAGAAAAATCAAAATCATACCACGAATCTTCTCAGACCACAGTGGAATAAAACTTGAGCTCAATTCCAAGAGACACGCTCAAATCTATACAAAGTCAAGAAAATTAAACAACCTGTTACTGATCAATTCTAGGTCAGTCATGAAATTCAAATGGAAATCAAAAGAGTCTTGGATTGGCAAGGAGATATAAGTTTTCTTTCTTTTCTTTTTTCTTTTTCTTTCTTTTTCAGACAGTCTCATGATGTCACCCTGGGTAGAGTGCCGTGATGCCACAGCAACCTTAAATTCTTGGGCGTAAGCAATTTTCTTGCCTCAGCCTCCCAAGTAGCTGGGACTACAGGCACCTGCCACAACACCTAGCTACTTTTTTGTTGTAGTTGTGATTGCTTGGCAGGCCCGGGCTGGGTTCGAACCCGCCAGCTCCGGTGTATGTGGCCGGCACCCTAGCCACTGAGCTACAGGCACCAAGCCGCAAGGAGACGTAAGTTTTCAAATTAAGGGATACAATAAAAGTAAGGGTAAAGTTCAAAAACTTAAATGTCTACATCAAAAGACAGAAATCAAATTAACAACCTAACATCACATCTCAGGGAACTAGAGAAAGAAGAGTAAATGAAACCCATCAGCAGAAGAAAAGAAGTAACAAAACTCAAAGCAGAACAAAATAAAATGGAAAACAAAATTTAAAAAGCATCAAAGAAATAAGATGTTTGTTCTTTAAAATGCTCATCATCTTTAATTATCAGAGAAATGCAAATCAAAACCACTCTGAGATATCACCTAACTCCAGTAAGATTAGCCCACATCACAGTGTCCCCAAACTGCAGATGTTGGCATGGATATGGAGAGAAGGGAATAATTCTACACTATTGGTGGGATTGCAAACTAATACAACCTCTATGGAAATAAGTATGGAGAATCCTCAAAGAACTGAAATTGACCTTCCATTTGATCCTGCAATCCCCTTACTAGGTATCTTACCCAGAAGAACAAAAATAATTTTACCACAAAGACATTTGCACCAGCATATTTATTGCAGCCTGATTCATAATTGCTAAGTCATAGAAGCAACCCAAATGCCCATCAACCCTTGAATGAATTAACGAACTGTGATATATGTATACCATGGAATACTATTTAGCCATAAAAAAGATAAGAGACTTTGTATCTTTTATGTTTAATGGGTAGAGTTGGAACACATTCTTAATAAAGTATCTGAAGAGTGGGGGGAAAAAGTATCTGGTATACTCAATGCTGTTATGAAACCACTATATAAACACTTATACAAATGATAAAACACACAAGTATAGTCTAGCAAGTGGGGGGAGGACAAGTGGAAGGAGGGTATTTGGTGGAATCTCACCTAATGTGCACAATCCAAGGGTATATTTCAAAATAAGTGTAAATTTTAAATGTCTTACCACAAAAAAGAATTAAGTCAAGTGATGGCCACGTTTATCAGTTTGATTTAAGCATTCCACATTGTATATCATCACATTCTACCCCATAAATGTATAGTTATGATTTTAATTAAAATTAAATTTAAGGGCGGCACCTGTGGCTCGAAGAGTAGGCTGCCGGCCTCATATACCGAGGGTGGCAGGTTCAAGCCCAGCCCCAGCCAAAACTGTAAAAAAAAAAATTAAATTTAAAAAGATAAATAGGTGGGCTCGGCGCCTGTGGCTCAATCAGCTAAGGCACCAGCCACATACACCTGAGCTGGCAGGTTCGAATCCAGCCCGGGCCCACCAAACAACAATGATGGCTGCAACCAAAAAATAGCCAGGTGTTGTGGCAGGCGCCTATAGTCCCAGCTACTCAGGAGGCTGAGGCAAGAGAATCTCTTGAGCCCAGGAGTTGGAGTTGTGAGCTCTGATGCCACAGCATTCTACCCAGGGGGACAGCTTGAAGCTCTGTCTCAAAAAAAAAAAAAAGATAAACAGGTGGACAAATTTAATAGACCACTAGCCAGACTAACCAGAAAAATAGAAGAGAAAGGACTCAAATAAGCTCAATCAGAAATGAAAAAGGAAACATTACAACTGATACCACAGAAATACAAAATACCATCCACGAATGCTACAAAAAACTATGTACAAACTGAGACACATAGGGGAAATCAATAAATTCCTGGAAAAACAACCACCCAGCCTAAATCAGGAAGAAATCGCAGTCCCGAACAGACCGATAATGAGCACCAAGATTGAAGCAGCAATAAAAAAAAAAAGCTACCAGCTCAGCGCCTGTGGTTCAAGCAGCTAAGAGGCAAGTCACATACACCTGAGCTGACAGGTTCAAATCCAGCCCGGGCCCACCAAACAAGAATGACAGCTGCAACCAAAAAATAACCAGGCGTTATGGCAGGCACCTGTAGTCCCAGCTACTTGGGAGGTGGAGGAAGGAGAATCGCTTGAGCTCAGGAGTTGGAGGTTGCTGTGAGCTGTGATGCCACAGCACTCTACCTAGGGCAACAGCTTAAGGCTCTGTCTCAAAAAAAAGCCCCAGACCAGACAGATTCACAGCCAGATTTTACCAGAAGTACAAAGAAGCACTTTTACCTATCTTACGGAAATTATTCCGTAGCATCAAGAAGAAGAGAATCCTCCCTAACTCATTCTGTGAAGCCAGTATCACATGGTACCAGAGCCAGGATATGACACAGCAACAAAAAATAAATAAATAGGAAAGAATGCCTCAGGCCAATATCCCTCAAAAATCCTCAACCAAATACTAGCAAAATGAAGTCAACATCATATCAAAAAGATAATCCACTTTGATCAAGTGAGTGTCATCCCAGGGATGTGATTTGCCACATAACAGAAGCAAAATCAAAGATCATATGATCATCTCCGAAGATGTAGAAAAAACATTTGATAAAATCAAGCACCCTTTCATGATTTAAAAAAAAAAAAAAAAATTCCTCAATAAAGTAGCCATACAAGGAATATACCTTGACATTCTAAAAGTCATATATGGCTGGGCACAGTGGCCCACTCACGTAATGTTATCACTCAAAGTGGCTGAGATGGGAGCATTGTTTGAGGCCAGGAGTTTGAGACCAACCTGGGCAAGAGCTGGACACCCCATCGCTATAAAAAATAGAAAAATTGAGTGTGGTAGCACATGCCTGATCTCCCAGCTACTTGGGAGGCTGAAGCCGGAGGATTGCTTGAGCCCAAGAGTTGAAGGTTGCAGTGAGCTATAATGACAGCACTGCACCAGTGTGACAGAGAGAAACTCTGTCTCTAAATAAATAAGTAAATAAATAACCATACATGACAAACCTACAGCCAACATCATACTGAATGGGTAAAAGTTGAAAGCTTTTCCCCAAGAAGAGAATTAAGACAAGAGTGCCCACTGTTGCCACTTCTGTTCAGCACAGTACTGGAAGTCCTAGACAGAGCAACAAGGCAAGAGAAAGAAATGAAGGTTATCCAAATAGGAAAAGAGGTGGTCAAACTATCCCTGTTGACTGATAATATGATCTTATATCTAGAAATCCTAAAGATTCCTAAAATAGATGAATGAGTTCAGCAGTTTCAGGTTACAAAATCAGCATGTACAAATCTGTAGTATTTCTATATACTAATAACAGTCAAGCTGAGAGTCAAATCAAAGAGTCAATACTATTGGCAGTAGGAACAAACAGCATCAGCTAGGGCTATACTTAACCAAGGATGTGAAGAAAGATCTCTACAAGGAGAACTACAAAACACTAATGAAAGTAACTATAGATGACACAAACAAATGGAAAAACATCTCATGTTCACAGACTGGTGGATCAATATCATTAAAATGTTCATACTACCCAGAGTGATTGACAGATACGATACAGTCCCCACTGAATACCAATGTCATGCTTCACAGATTTAGAAAAAATAATCTTAAGCTTAGAATCAAAAAAGAGCCCAAATAGGCACAATAATCTTAAGCAAAAAGAACAAATCTGGACAACAAATCACATCCGCTGACTTCAAACTATACTTCAAAGCTATAATAACCAAAACAGCATGGTGCTGGTATTATACATATATAAGTAGAGAGAGACAGATGGAACAACATAGAGAACCCAGAGATAAAACCATCTACCTTCAACCAATTAGTCTTTGAGAAAGCAGACAACAACATACACTAGGGAAAGGAACCCTTATTTAATAAATGGTGCTTGGAACTGGATAGCCACACACAGAAGAATGAAACAGAATCCTTATCTCTTGCCATATACAAAAATAATTTACATATGAATAAAAAACTTAAATGTAAGGCATGAAACCATAAAAATTCTAGAAGAAAACATAAGAAAAACTCCTGCTAGACATCGGTATTGGCAAAAATTTATGACTTAAGACCTCAAAGGCAAATATGGTAATAACAAAAATAAATAAATGGTACTTAAGTTAAAAACATTCTGTACAGCACAGGAAGTAGTGAACAAAGTCAATAGACAATCTACAGAATGAGGGAAAGTATTTACAAACTACACATTCAACAAAGGGCTAATATCCAGAATCTATAAAGAACTCACATCAGCAAGAAAAAGGACAAACATGATTTTAAAATGAGCAAAAATGTTGTTCCCTCTGTGCTGGACTGGAGCATCTGCAGCAGGATCCAGGCAGCACCACCACTGTCACCTCCTGTCCACCAGGTCCACAAACATCTTTCTGCCCTCGTTGCCCCCAGTCTGGCTGGCTCAGATCTCCCAGGGTGTCTTCCGCATGGCCCCAGGAAATGTGTACTCCTATAAGGAGCCTGGCATTGTGATGAAACACTTTCCCTCCTCCTCTGAGTGAATCTCAACAAATATAGAAGATAATAATGCTTGAATTGAACTAAGCGTTCTGGAGTCAAAGCTCTTGAGATTAATAATGGCAGGAAAATCATTGCTTTTTAAAGTAGTGGGAAGAGTTCTCTTATGAACCAATAAGTAACTAATATGTTTGATACCCAACACTTCCATACAATAGGGAGAATTTTTAAATAAAGATTTGGAGGTGGATGGATATTTGCTTACCATCAGATTTGGAGGACAGCCTGTCAAGAATGATTTCAAAGCCTGAGGACACCATTTTACAGAGGTTGTGACTATTCCGTGCTTAATTTTTAGTGTCAATGGTTCACAAAGCTTCCAGAACTTGAGTAACTGCAAGAAAGAATTCATATATTACGTACATGTGAAAGAGCCCCAAAGCATTCCCCTTGTGATTTGGGGTAACAAGATAGACATAAATGAGTGACTGGTGTCTACAGAAGAAGCCCATGCCTGATGCATGGACAACAGTGACTATCCTTAATTTGAAACAAGTGCAGGGCGGCACCTGTGGCTCAGTGTGTAGGGCGCTGGCCCCACATACCAAGGGTGGCAGGTTCAAACCCGGCCCCAGCCAAACTGCAACAATAAAATAGCCAGGCGTTGTGGTGGGCACCTATAGTCCCAGCTACTCTGGCGGCTGAGGCAAGAGAATTGCCTAAGCCCAGGAGTTGGAGGAAGAGACTATCAATGCATTCTGACCAACACACACGTATACACAAACATGGAGGAGGAGTAAGAATTAGTGTTTGCAGCAGTGTATAATCTACCAATAAAAGTAAACTAATGGATATTGCTGCTTCATTAATTGGTGGAAGAAAAGACACATCCACTCAGAGGAATCTTTTTACTCAATAATGGCACCTTACATTTGTAATAGTTGTCTAATAACACTAATTTAAATATGTAAGTTACAGAGCTAATAAGAGATGGCTAAGACTTTAATTATAATTAAAACAAAAACCTTGGCTTAGTGCATATGGCCTAAGCGGCTAAGGCGCCAGCCACATACACCTGAGCTGGCGGGTTCAAGTCCAGCCCAGGCCCACCAAACAGTAATGACAGCTAAGACCAAAAAATAGCCAGGCGTTGTGGCCAGGGCACCTGTAGTCCCAGCTACTTAGGAGGCAGAGGCAGAGACAGGAGAATCGCTTGAGCCCAGGAGTTGGAGGTTGCTGTGAGCTGTGATGCAACAGCACTGTACCCAGGGCAACAGCTTGAGGCTCTGTCTCAAAAAAAAAAAAAAAAACCCTTGGCTATTCTAAAAGTTATACTTGGATTTTTTTCCTGGGAAATTGGAAAACTACTTTTTATGTGTGTATATTTTTATGTAATTAGCATTGTATTCTAGGTTCAGAGAAAAACTTTTCTAAAGCAATAATATTAGATATTAAAGATTAAAATCTAATGCATTTGCCAAAAAACGAAAAGACATAAACAGAGCTTTTTCAAAAGAAGATAGACAAATGGCCAACAAACATATGAAAAATGCTCAACATAACATCGTAAGGAAAATGCAATTTAAAACCACAATTAGATAATACTTTACCCCCAAATGGCCATTATTATAAAGTCAAAAAATGATAGATGCTGGAGCGTGTGCAGAGAGAAATACTTGTACACTGTTGGTAGGACCTCAAATTAGTACAGCGTCTATGGAAAACAGTATGGAGATTCCTCAGAGAAATAAATATAAAACTTAGATTCAATCCAGCAATCCCACTACTGGGTATTTACCTAAAGGCAAAGAAGCATTTTATCAAAAAGACACCTACTAGCCAGGCATGGTGGTGGGTTCCAGCTACTTAGAAGACTGAGGCACAGGGATCACTTGAACCTAGGAGTTTGAGGTTGCTGTGAGCTAGGCTGTCACCACAGCACTCTAGCCCGGGGCAACAAGTGAGACTCAGTAAAAAAAAAAAACAAACAAAAAAAAAACCCACTCAATGTTTATCACAACATAATAGCACAATTGCAAAGATACAGAGTTGACCAAAGTGCCTATCAATTCATGAGAGGAAAAGAAAATGTGGTATATAGGTTATCCATGGTGGCGCAAGCCTATAATCCTGGCACTATGGGAGGCTGAGGCAGGAGGATCATGTGAGCTCAAGGAGTTTGAGACCAGCCTGAGCAAGAGCACGACCTCGTTTCTACTAAAAATAGGAAAAAGTAGCTAGGTGTCATGGTGGGCGCCTGTAGTCCCAGCTACTCAGGAGGCGAGGCAAGAGGATCACTTGAGCCCAAGAGTTTGAGGTTGCTGTGAGCTATGATGATGCCATAGCATTCTTTCTCCAAAAAAAAAAAAAAAAAAAAAGTGTGTATGTATATATTATTTATTTATTTATATGCTTCAATAGGATCCCAAGATGTGTGTGTATTCACAGCCATATGGGATCCTACTCAGCCATATAATTGAATGAAATAATGTCATTTGCAACAACTTGGATGGAACTGAAGACCATTATCCTAAGTGAAATATCTCCAAAATAGAAAAACACCACATGTAGACTCTAATAATTGGGAGTTAAACCATGGGCACACATGGGCACATGGAAATATAAAGGACACTGGAAATCAAGAAAGAGGGAGGGTGGAAGGAGACAAGGGGTACAAACTTATTTGTTAGGTTCCCAACTTAAGCCTTATACAAGATATCCATGTAACAACATTTGTACCCCTTTACTATTTTGAAATTTTAAAAGATCCTTTATAACCCTACTGCCAATATCACACATTACATCTTCATATATTTTATACTCATTAACACAGATTTGTAGATTTGTGTTTTTTGTCATTTAACTTCCATGCACCAAAATTACTGTTAATATAATACAGGCTACTACATTTGTTTCTTATTTACCTTTATCAGAGGTATTGTTTTTTGACAGAGCCTCACTGTATGTTTTCATATGGCTTTGTGCTACTGTCTACTGTCCTTCATTTCAACTTGAGGGGCTCCCTTTAGCATTTCTGGTAGAGCAGGTCTCACGTGGTCAGGGAGTCCCTCAGCTTTTGTTTATCTGGGAAGGTCTTAATTTCTCTTTTATTTTTGAAGAAGAGTTTCAGCAGACACAGTATTCTTGGTTGGCAATTTTTTCTTTTGGCACTTTGAATATATCATTCCATTCCCTTCTGGCCTGCAGAATTTCTGCTGAGGAATCTACAATCTTAGGGAAGCACCTTTATATGTTACAAATCGCTTTTCTCTTTCTACTTTCTCTTTTTTGGGGGGCGGGGCCGGCTTTGAACCTGCTACCTCTGGTGTAGGGGGCCAGCACCCTACTCCTTTGAGCCACAGGTGCAGCCTTCTCTTTCTTCTTTTAAGATTCTCTCTTTATCTTTGACTTTAGACAGTTTGATTATAATGGGTTTCAGTATGGTTGTCTATAGATTTATTTCATTTGGAGTTCTTTAAGCTTTTTGATCTGTACGTCCATCTCTTATTCAGGAGGGCTATCTATTCTTCAGATAGCCTCTGTGCCGCTTTCTTTTTTCTTCTCTTTCTATGATTCCCATTATTCAGATATTTGTTCACTTGACAGCTCCTAAGTTCCTTAGCCTCTCTTGACTTTTTGTTTGTTTTTAGTTTTGTTTTTTGCTTTTTTTTTTTTTTTTTTTTTTGAAACAGAGTCTCACTCTATTGCTTAGGCTGGAGTATAGTGACATGATTGTAGCTCACTGCAATCTGGAACTCCTGGGCTTACCCATTCCTCCTACTCTGGCCTCGAGTAGCTAAAACTATAGGTACATACCACCATACCCAGCTAATTTTCTTTTTAATTTTTGCAGAGACAAGATCTTACTATGTTGCCAGACTGGTCTTAAATTCCCAGCCTCAAGCAATCCTTTTGCTTCAACCTCCCAAGTACTGGAATTACAGAAACAAGCCACACTGCATCTGGCGTCATTCCTTTTTCTTTTTCTTTTTCTTTTTCTTTTTCTTTTTCTTTTTCTTTTTCTTTCTTCTATCTTCTGTGTGTGTGTATGTGTATGTGATGACTTGATAATTTCAAATGACCTAACTTCAGGTTCGTTGATTATTTCTTCCTGATCAAGCCAGCAGTTGAATCTCTCTTAATAATTTTTATGTTCTGTTATTATATGTTTAAGCTTCAGGATTTCTGTCGAGTTCTTTTTTATAATTTTTGTCTCTTTGTTATTTACATTTTGTTCAGACATTATTTTCCTGACTTCATTTACTTCTCATTTAACTCATTGAGCATCTTTACAGCAATTTTAAATCCTTGTCAAAGTGCTGATAGAACTGTGTTTCGTTAGGGTCAGTTTTCAGAGTTGTATTTTGTTCCTTTGAGCCGTATTTCATGACCCGTTTCTTCCTGTGCCTAGTGATGGGGGGTGGCATTTGACAAAACTGCCACTTCTCCTTCTCTGCATACTTTACGCAATGGAAGACCCTCACTAGTCAGCCTAGTTAAAAGGCTCTAGGACATTCAAACCTTTTTTGATTTTGTGTGTTTGTTTGTTTTTGTTTCTGTTTTCTTTTCTGATTTCTTGATCCCTCTGGTGTCTAACGACAAAACTGCAGCTCTAACATACAGCTTGTCTCTCTAACAGAGCAGCTTCCAACTCTGGTGCTGATCTTATCAGTGTTCTGAGTCGGTGGGTGACACAAAACATCAGTTTTTCGGGAAGCCTCCAGACAAGCTAAAATGTTGGATGTGTGATTCAGTCTTTCGTTTCTGTCTCATGGCAGGAGCCCAGCTTGTGGGGTTTCTTCTCATTTGCTCTTTGCTATGCCATGATGAGCCAAACACTGAATTTTCTTCCCCTTTTTCTAGAACCCCTTCTTCATTTGTAATGACCTTGATATTATAATTTCTCAGCTGACCTCTAGAGTTCTCATGGAAGTGTTCTGGTCCATCTGTTTTTGTTAATTTGAGGTATCTGTGGAAGGGAGAGAAGGACGTGTGGCTTGCTAGTGAACCATCTTGCTGGCCTCACTCTCCCTTTCCCTTGTGCCTTTAGTAAGAGGAAGGAAAACTTTTCTCCTGTAGTCACCCTCCAGACTTCTCCTATGTCACTGGCCAAATCTGCCTCATGGACCCACTTTCAACGAATTGCTGCAAGGGAGTGGATTTACCATGGTTTTTATGTTAATCAACATTCATGAACTGAAGTTGATGAGAGACCCGGCCTTTCCTAAAACCCATCACCATGTGATACTTTCTATTCATAAGACAAAAGCGGGGTAATGCCTCTTGGAAGACAATTACTGTGTCTATCTTAAGCATTAAATTGTTTGTCTCTTTTAGAGCTGAAGAGATTCCTCTGAAAATTTTGGCCCATAATGGATTGGTCGGAAGACTGATTGGAAAAGAAGGCAGAAATTTGAAGAAAATTGAACATGAAACAGGGACCAAGATAACAATCTCGTCGTAAGCCACCTATTTAGATTAATTGAGTTCAATAATGGAGAATTTGGGTATTTTGATATGCTTAAATCATGCATTTCATTTTCCTAAAATGGGAATATAATCATAAGTAATGTCATTATTTCCATCAAATACATAGTTACCAATTAGACATCACTAGTAGGATTTGAAATAAAATGTCACAGATTGTACATTACAGTATGTTGTGAGGATATCATTCTTGTTCTCCACTACCAAGACTTGTTTGTAGTTTTTCTGGACTTTTATTTTTTCTCTTTAAAAAAGGAAATTTCAGCCTGGCACAGTGGCTCACGCATGTAATCCTAACACTCTGGGAGGCTGACGAGGATGAATTGCCAGAGCTCACAGGTTCAAGACCAGCATGAGCCAGAACAAGACCTCCATCTCTAAAAATAGCCGGGCATTATGGCAGACACCTGTAGTCCCAGCTACTTGGGAGGCTGAGGCAAGAGAATTGCTTGAACCCAAAAGTTTGAGGTTGCTGTGAGCTATGATGTCACAGCACTCTACCAAGGGCAACAAAGTGAGACTCTGTCTTAAAAAAAAAAAAAGGAAATTTCAGCTGGGCATGGGGGCTGATGCCTGTGATCCTAACACTTTGGCAGGCTGAGATGGTGGAGGATTGCTTGAGATTAGGAGTTTGAGACTAGCCTGAGCAGCATAGCAAGACCCCATGTCTACAAAACATAAAAAAAATTAGGTGTGGTGGCACACACCTGTGGTCCCAGCTACTTGGGAGACTAAGGCATGAGGATCACTTGAGCCCGGAGTTTGAGGTCACAGTGAGCTAGGTTGATGCCACTGCAGTGTAAGACCAGCAAGAGATCAAGACCCTATCAAAAAAAAGGAAATGTCTCTCTTTTTCCCATTGGTCAGTTTACAGGATTTGAGCATATATAACCCTGAAAGAACCATCACTGTGAAAGGCACAGTTGAGGCCTGTGCCAATGCCGAGATAGAGATTATGAAGAAGCTTCGTGAGGCCTTTGAAAATGATATGCTGGCTGTTAACGTAAGTTCCTCATGCTTTCTTCTCTACTGTTTTTCACATATGTTTTCAGGCAGAGCCCAAGCCTCTCCGAAAATGATTGCCATTCTGCTAATGAGGAAGTGCCTTAGGGATAGATATGCAGGGTTTGTACTGACTGCTAAGGATTAAGGAATTAAAACAATCAGGAAACCAACCAGCAAATGATAAATATGCTGGAAGCCATTAAAATTATAACTTTGAAGACTGCAAAATGAGGAAGTGCTTACGATACAATGTTATTAAGAAAAGGAAGATATAAAAGTTATAACTAGGGTTACAGTCATGTAAAATAAAATGATCAGAATGCTTGGAAGGCTGCACACAAAAGTAAAAATAGCCCCTAAAAGTAAGGAAAGTGGGATTTTCTACTTTCTAAACTTTTATAGTATTGTCATGTTTATTTTGAAATTTTAAAAATACATATTTTAAAATTACTTTTGGGCTGGGCTCCCATAGGTCAGTGGTTAAGGCACCAGCCACATGTAGCCTGGCTGGTGGATTCGAACCCAATCCGGCCTGCTAAACAACAGTAAAAAAAAATAGCTGAGCATTGTGTGGCGGGCGCCTATAGTCCCATCTACTCGGGAGGCTGAGGCAAGAGAACTGCTTGAGGCTAAGAGTTTGAAGTTGCTGTGAGCTATGACACTACAGCACTCTACCAACGGTGACAAAGTGAGACTCTGTCTCAATAAAAAAATAATAATAAAATTTTTAAATTACTTTTGATTTTTATCCTTTGCTTGCTTGATTTACACTTTGATTGCCCAGTAAATGTTGTCAACTATCTGAGCTCTCACTAATACTTTTAGCAACTGACTTGGGTTTGTTCTTCCTGTTACTGCTACCTAGCTCTCACTTTATAATAAGGAGATATCAGTCTGACATTCAAAAATTCTTTAAAATATTTGGTTACCATCAAAACCCAAATTCAGCCCAGAAAAGGAACTTTTTTCACTATTTTATTATAATTTTCTAATATTCAGAGAAATGAAAAGGATGCTCTGATAAACCCATATATGCCCATAATCCATCTTCAGCAGTTACCAGTTTATGGCCTGTGTTGTTTCACTTGAACCCTGTCCACATCCACTTCCCATTCCTGGGAAGCAATTCTTGAAGCAATTCTTAGACCTAGTAACATTTCTTAAAGAAGTAAGTGTTGACAAGGAGCTCTGTAGGTTCAACCTCTGTTCTGTCACTGTCGCACTTTCCATAGTATCCTTTGCTCAGGTCAGTAATCTGTCCCCCACCTCATGCCATCTCCCAGCTTAGAGCCCACAGCACGTGATAATTAGGAGACATGATGAGAAGAAGGGGAGCTGCAGTCTGCAGTGTGGCCCTCTCATGTTTAGACATTTGTCTGTAGAGGTATCATCCAATGATCTTCATATCTCCTTGTGGGTTCTTGACATCTCATGAAAAACATCCCTTTCTGTGAACAGCTGCAAAAACTACAAAAGGGTCTGGGTGATCCAAACATCTTCACCTGAGCATACCACTTAGATGCATTCACGTCTGTACCAAATTCATGCAATGATTGGCAAATAACAGAGTTACTGGATCTTATATATCAAATGAGGTAAAAGTGAAGGATCCCAGCACTACTATCCCAAATATTCTAAAACAGCGATGTCTCCCAATCTGTGGCCCCATCGTGGGCTGCCTGCTGATCTTGTGAAGTCATTTTTTGCTTATCTGTGGTGTTGGATAGCATGAAAACTGTGCAGGGACCTTTTCCTACTACAGCTTTCCTTAGTGTTTGGGTATTTAATGTGTGGCCCAAGACAACTCTTATTCTTTCAGTGTGTGGCAGAGAAAAAAAAATTGGACACTTCAGTAAAGAAGGCAATTTACTGAATGGCTAGAGCCACAGATAAGAAAATAGAAAATGTTAGGAAAATGCTTCGTGTTCAGGGGGTCAAAGATGGGGGGAGGTTGGAAGGGCAGGAATAGGTTACCAAATTCCTCTTCCTCTGAAAGGACTTGTAGTTAAAACCATCCCCAGCCTGTGGTCATACTCATGTAGGAATGTACAGTAAGCAAACAAGTAAGATCACAAAGCTGGCAACTAAGTAAGGAAGAGACAAAGCTGTGAATAGTCCTAACCCTGGATAATACAATTTACACATGTGGTATCCTAATGAAGGGTCTGAGCTTTCCCTGAATAGGGTTAGAAAAAAACTATTAGTCCAATTTGTTTTAAATATATTCATTCAATAAATATTTATTGACTACTTACTACCTACCAGGCACTGAGAACACAACACTAAGTAAGACAGCATCTTGCTCTACAAGGAAATTATGGTCTAAAAGGGAAAGAAGCAATTAAAGAAGAGATTCAGATACTGTGTAATGTGTGCTGTTTTAAAGAAACAGGCAAGTTAGGAGAGCACAGAATGAGTATTTGAGCTAAGGCCTTTGGAGTGAGAGAAAGCTTCCTGCCTGAGGGGGCGCCTAAGCTGAGGTGAAACCTACAGGTGAGTAGGACTGAGAACAGCACTTTCTTACGGGGAAGGCAAGACGTGTAGGGGCCCAGAGGTGAGAGAGAGCATGTTGGGGTATTTAGGGAGCAAGATTGGCCAGGGTGAGGATGAGGGGTTAGTCGGAGCAGGCTGGCAAGGTGGCCTCCATCCCTAGCAAGAGCCTCATTTGCCCTGATAAGATTTAGTCATCCCAAGGGTCGGAGAGAAGCTTTGAAGATCAGGTTGCAATTAGGCATCCACCCCAATGCACGGTGTAGAATGGTCCACGGGGCTAGGGCATTGCTTGTTAGGAAACGCTGGTACCATCCAGACAAGAGATGGAGGTTGACCCAGGAGAGCTGGGCCTGTCTGGTCTCCTCCCCTCATTTTTTTTCTCCATTTCTGTTCCCAGCAACAAGCCAATCTGATCCCAGGGTTGAACCTCAGCGCACTTGGCATCTTTTCAACAGGACTTTCCGTGCTGCCTCCACCATCAGGGCCCCGCGGAGCTCCCCCCGCTGCCCCCTACCACCCCTTCGCTGTAAGTAGCTCAGCAGTCAGAAGTTGCTTTTGTGCTGGGCACCTCCAGGCAGCAGCATCACTGTGCTATGTTGAATCAGAACTGAAGCCTTCATTGAGTACAGATGAATCCAACGTAGGACGAACCCAGCTTTTCTTAAGACTGCTTCCTAAAGAGCAAATTAATATTAACCATCCTCTAAACTTGCTCTTAAAGCATAGTATATGTCATATCTAGGAAAGAAAGAAACTATTAGCAAATTCATAACTAGAAGCCTATTTACTGTGAAAGAGGATTCATTAGCTCAAAAAGAACATTCATGAGTACTGGTTGTTTAGTAAAATTAGGGTATGGGGTGATTCTTAGGTGTATATACAATTCCCACTACAATTCAAATATACGTAATGTTTGTGTCTAAACACTTAAGCACAATGCCTGGTATTTAGTAGGTTCTCAGTAAGTATTTATCGTTTGAATCATACTTCAAAACAAAAGAGGAAACGTGCATTTTATGAGTTTTCTATTAGATTATTTCATTCACAAATATTATTCAAGATTAATACATTGCCAAATTGGGGTTTAGGATACTTGACAGCTTTTCGTAATTCCTTAATTTTCTCTATACATATTGCTATTTGGAAAGCAGATTTTCTTTCCTCCGATGTTTGTAGTGTTTAAATGGAGGGAATCGGGTGGCTGAACATTACCTTAGCCATTTCTTTCTTTCGAAAGCTGATTCTGGTGTAGGCAGCATGTTGTATTAACTTCCCAGTAGCTTTTTGGGTTGTCTGTAGAGACAGGATAATCCCACTCTGCTGCTCTGCCCAGCAGCTGGCACCCACATGTACACACACATTCTGCAGTCTAGTTTTTCTGTGTATCTTCTGAGTTATTTCTCAATCTCTCCATGCCATCTCTTTAGTGATACCCATTTCACCTTAAACTAAAACCGAGAGCCTGACACTAGGCTGTGTGTTCACACGCACATAGTAAAGTGAGCTGAAGGTGTAGCGAGAAGGATTATGGCAGGTCTCACAGTTTTGTGGCCACTGCAGACAGCAAGAAGGCCTTTGAGAGTAGCACAACCCCAAATTTTTGCTGTCAGATTTGAGAATGACAGCTTAGTGCAATTAAATGGCATTGAAGCACACTTCATTTCTTGAGAGAAAGTCTGTGCATGTTGCCTTTCAAAAGCCAGGCCACCCTCTCAGCATAGGTCACATATGTGAGTAATGGGAGAAGGGAATAGTAGACGTCTTCTAAAGTTGAATATCTAAAATAGGTGTCAGCATACTATGTAGCCCGAGTGCCAGACTTTAGCCCACTACTTAAAAGTTTCATCAGGACACAGGCATGGTCATCACTGACATACTGCCTTTCATTCCTGCTTTCCCACTGTAGCAGCAGGCTAGACAAACGCAGTAGAAACCAAGAGACCATAAGACCCACAAAGCCAAAAATATTTATTATTTCACCCTTCCACAAAAAGTTTATTGACCCCTGTACTAAAACAAGAGAAGTTTTCCTGTGATAGCAGAATGTTTTTTAAACTTGAAAATAGGTTTTGCTAGTTAAAAAGCTTCCTTTACATCTAAGATTTTTACTGAAACAGAATAACATTTTACTAAAATACATAATTCCTGTTCTTTATAAAATAAGGATTGTGTGTGTGTGTGTTTGTTTGGAGACAGTCTGACTCAGTCACCCCAACCGAAGTACAATGGCATCATCATAACTCACAGCAACCTCAAACTCCTGAGCTCAAGCAATCTTTTTTCCTCCACCTCCTGAGTGGCTGGGACTATAGTTGCATGCCACCATGCCCCACTACTTTTTTCTGTTTTTAGTTGAAAAGGGGTCTCACTCTTACTCAGGCTGGTCTAAAACTCCTGACCTCAAGCAGTTCTTCTACCTCAGCTTCCCAAAGTGCTAGGATTATAGGTGGAAGCTTGTAACTAACCACAAAGTAGGTTTTGTTTTTTTTTTTTTTACTTTAATTTTTAAACTAAAAGCTATATAATTCTGATCTTGATCCTCAAGGACCAAGATTAGATCAGATTCTAATCCAGAGTCTGGACATGATGACTCATGCCTGTAATCCTAGCCCTCCAGGAGGCCAAGGTGCGAGGACTACTTAGAGGTCAGGAGTTTCAGATTAGCATGAGCAAGAGTGAGACCCCGACTTTGCAGAAAAGTTAGCCAGGTGTGGTGGCATATCCCTATAGTCCAAGCTACTTGGTAAACTAAGGTAGGAAGATCATTTGTGTCCAAGAGTTTGACATTATAGTGACATTACAGTGATGATGGCACTGTACTCTAGTTAGGGTGACAGTAAAATTCTATCTCAAAAAACAGTTCGAATCCAGCGTATAGTTGCCCCAACTCTGAGACACAATGCCTTTTACAGACATCTCTGTCCTACAGCTATGGAAGTGTGAGTTACAGGGCCAAGGACTGTCCCCAGCACCACACCTGGAGAGTCCACACTGCAACCCTGCAGGGTTCACTCAGTCCCAGGCCTCCTGAGAAGGACAGGGTAGGATGGGGTGGCAAAAATACTCTTGAATACCTGTAGTATTGTTTTCCTGTCACATGAGCATTCACATTTCAAGAAACTCGGATATTTCTTGATTGCTTTTTTAATTAAATCATAGCTGTGTACATTAATGTGATCATGGGGCACCATATACTGGTTTCATAGACCGTTCAACACATTTTCATCATACTGGTTAACATAACCTTCCAGGCACCCTCTCCGTTTCTTGGTTGCTTTTATACATCACAAAGCTCTAATGCTTTTGCTTTTAGCATCTGAAAGTCAGGGAATCTGTGAACCTTCTCCTAGCCGGCTCACAGACATATGGGTTGGTCTCTGAACTCTGGAATTTTTAATGCATACCTGTATGTATGAAAACTTTATCATTTGTGCTATTTTTCTGGTTACAAAAACCATTTAGGCATTTAAGAAGCAAATAATATAGAAAAGAAGAAAGTGCAAGTTTTTTCTTAATCTAGAAATAACCAGTGTTTCCATGTATGTGTGTATGTGTAATTTATGTATATGTACATATATATTCCAGATTTTCACTCTAGAAGGAAAACTCTTGTGTATAGATCTTTCCTCTTTTATCTAATTACTTCCTCAGAGTAAATTCTAAGAAATAGAATTACCAAGCCAGAGAGTATATATGTTTTATATGTTAATAAATACAGGCAATCTCTGAGTTACAAATATCTGACTCACATACAACTTGAACTTACAAACAGAGGCCATTATAGCAAGTTCCTGAGTTACAAACATCTTATCTAATATGCGACTCTCACTTACAAACAGAGACTATTGCAGGTAATAGGTACATGTACCTCTTCTACCTTACATACGTATTCAACTTATGAACAAACCTCCAGAACCTATCTCATTCGTAACCCAGGGACTGCCTGTACTACATAAATTTCAATCTATAAAAGATGTACTACTTCCCATTCCCACCAGGAGTAAGTGACAGAGGAGGATTTCCTCATTACTAGTTCATTCTTTCTTTTGTGTGTGTGTGTTTGTTTTTGAGACAGGGTCTCACTATGTCGCCCTTGGTAAAGTGGCATCACAGCTCATAGCAACCTCAAACTCTTGGGCTTAAGTGATTCTCTTGCCTCAGCCTCCCAAGTAGCTGGGACTACCGGCGTCTGCCACAACGCCCGGCTATTTTTTTTGTTGCAGTAGTCATTGTTGTTTGGCTGGCCCGGGCAGAATACGAACCTGTCATCCTCAGTGCATGTGACTGGTGCCATAACCACTGTGCTAAAAGCGCCAAGCCTACCAGTTATTTCTTACAATCTAATATTTTAATAGACAAAAGTCTGATACCTTTTGTTATTGAACAACTGAATAATTGGGGTTTATTGGCCTTTTTTAAATCTTTAATAATCTTTCTGTATGTTTTTCCCATAAGTGAATTAAGAAACAATATATAGCTTAGGTCCTAGAACTTCCTGCATTTGAATTTCTGCACTATTATTTGCTACTTTTTACCCTTGAGCAAGCAACTTAACTTCTTTGGGTCTCAATGTCCCTATCTGGAAGATGGGAATAATAATAGTGCTTACATAATGGGGTTGTTGTAAGTGTTACTAAGTAAGTTAAAACCTGCACATATTAACTGCTAGGTAATTCTCAGCTGCTATTGTCATCTTTCTTTCTTTCTTTCTTTCTTTTTTTTTTTTTTTTTTTTTTTTGCACAGGGTAGTTTAATTTGGGATTGTCATAGCTGAGATCAAACTGAAAATATTAACTGCTTGTTAATTCTCAGCTTATATTGTCATATTTATTTCTTTCTTTCTTTCTTTTTTTTTTTTTTTTTTTTTGTAGCCCAGGGTAGAGTACTGTGGCATTGTCATAGCTCAGAGCAACCTCAAACTCTTGGGCTTAAGCAGTCCTCCTGTCTGAGCCTCCCAAGTACCTGGGACTAAAGGCACTTGCTACAATGCCCAGCTGATTTTTCTCTTTTTAATAGTGATGGGATCTTGCTTTTGCTCAGGCTGGTTTTGAACTCTCAGCCTCAAGAGATCCTCTCTCCTCAGCCTCCCAGAGTGTTAGGATTATAGATGTGAGCCACCTCACCCAGCCTCATCCTTTTCTTAATGATTTATAATAGCTAATTACACATTAAGGCTGTTAATCAAGTGTCATGTTGTAAAGATTTTCCACCACCCTGTTATTTCTCTTTGCTTTATTTATGGTGTCCTATGCCATATAATTTAAAACATATACATAGTGAGAAAATTATCTATTATTTGAAGTAAAATGTAAAAGCTTTCCTTTAGCCTTTCTTCTTTTACCCAAATTTCACCCAATAACCACTCCCCAGAAGTATAACACTGTTATGTTTACAAATTTAAAAAAAATTTTCTGGGCGGTGCCTGTGGCTCATTGAGTGGGGCACTGGCCCCATATACTGAAGGTGGCAGGTTCGAACCCAGCCCCAACCAAGCTGCGACAAAGAATAGCCGGGTGTTGTAGCAGGAGCCTATAGTCCCAGCTACCCGGGAGGCTGAGGCCAGAGAATTGCCTACGCCCAAGAGCTGGAGGTTGCTGTGAACTGTGTTGCCATGGCACTCTACTGAGGGCGACAAAGTGAGACTCTGTCTCAAAAAAAAAAAAAACACCGTATATACTCAAGTATAAGCCGACCCCCTTAATTTTACCCTAAAAACTGGGAAAACTTAGTGACTCGAGTATAAGCTGAGATGGAAAATGCAGCAGCCACTGGTAAATTTCAAAAATAAAAATATACACAATATTTTCAATGGTAACTTTAATAAAGTGAATAAACCATTTAAGACA